>JAXCGZ010020831.1:32500-37500 GCA_037179515.1 Halocaridina rubra | reverse complement strand
ACTCTTCTACCTTCGAGTGATGGTAAGTCTAATTCCCTCAGCCTCTCATCATAACTGAGATTGCGTATTTATGGCACCAGTTTCGTGGCAAGTCTTTGAACTTTTTCAAGCTTAGCTATGTGCTTTTTCAAGTGCGGATTCCAAATGGGGGCTGCATATTCGAGTTTTGGCCTCACATAGGTTACATAACCTAATTGTGTTTACGGGAAAGAGTCCACAAATCGTATCTTCCCGTCTCCTGATCGGTTCTATTTTGTACTTTGTGATACTTATCATACCTGTCCTTAAAACCATGCATTGAACTAGCATTAACTACCTCCTTGCTTAGCGAATTCGAATTATCAACAACTCTTACACTAAAAGAGTATTTCCTTACATCCTGCAAAGAAGTTTTTATTACGAAGCTTCAAACTATGACCTCTAGTTCTATAGCCAGTCATATCAAAATATCGATCCCTATCCACTCTATCATAACCATGAAGGAATTTAAAGACTGTCACCATGTCCCCCCTAAATATTCTAGCTTCGAGTGATGGTAAATCTAATTCCCTCAGCCTCTCATCATGACTGAGACTGCGTATTTCTTTCACCAGTTTTGTGGCCTGTCTTTGAACTTTTTCAAGCTTAGCTATGTGTTTTTTCAAAGGCGGATTACAAAAGGGGGTTGCATATTCGAGTTTTGGCGTCACATAGGTTACATAAGTATTTCTGAATATTTCCTTGTCCATGTGCCTGAAGGCTACCCTTTCATATGATAAGAAGGCATATGCTGCCCTTACTATGCCATTTATATGTATTTCTGAAGACAAATCTGCCAGTATGTTTACTCCTAGATCTCTCTCATTTTCTGTCTCTTGAAGTTGTACTCCAGCCACTGAGTAATCAAGCTTGGGCCTTCTTGCACTTGTACCCATTCACATTACCTTACATTTTGAAGCATTGAATTTTGTTAACCACTTTTCTGACCACTCATGCAGACTATTTAGATCTTCCTGAAGTTCTCTACCATTGTTCTCGTTTCTTACTTTCTTCACAATCTTTGCATCATCTGCAAACATATTCATGAATGAATTTTCAATTTCTGGTAGGTCATTTACATATACAAGGAACAAAAGTGGCCCTAAAACTGAACCCTGTGGAACTCCACTACTAACTTATCTCCATTCAGACACTGAGTGTCTTACTCTAATGCTCTGTTCCCTTCCTTCTAAGTAAGTTTTTATCCATTCCAAGACATTTCCACCTATTCTAGCCATTGCTTGCAGCTTCCTAATAAGTCTCCTATGTGGAACAGTGTCAAACGCTTTCTGGAAGTTTAGGAATATGCAATCTGCCCAGCCCTTTCTTTCCTGTAAGATTCGGCTTACCTCATCATAAAATTCTAATAAGTTTGTTACTGTTGATCTACCTTCTCTGAAGCCATGTTGCCTCACTGACAAAAAGTTGAAGGATTCCAAGTGAAGAGAGATATGTTTCCTTAGTAGTTTCTCCATAACTTTGCAAACTATGCTGGTCAAGGAAACTGGTCTATAGTTTAGAGCCGCTTCCCTCCTTCCCTTTTTGAAGATAGGTATCACGTTTGCTTGTTTCCAGCATCTTGGAATTTCCCCTGACTCCAGTGACTTTTTAAATATGATACTTAGTGCCACTGATATTGAGTTTGTGCATTTTTTAAGCACATGAGGGGATATGTCATCAGGACCTGTAGCTTTATGAACATCTAACTCCATCAGCGCTTTGCATACCCCTGTGGTTGTAAGGTTGATGTTCTCTAATACCGGCCCTTGAGCTTCTATCTCTGCAATCTGAGAGGGTGGGGTATTTTCTACTGTAAATACTGACTGAAACTCCTTGTTCAATTTTTTGCAGATCTCTTCATCCGTCTCAGTGATGCTTCCATCTTCTCTCTTTAGCCTTAAAACCTGTTCTCTTACCTTCAGTTTTCCTCTGATAAAGCTGTGGAAAACCTTGGGATTTTCTTTAGCATTCCTGGTGATGTCCCTCTCATAGTCTCTCTTTGCCTCTCTTCTTTTACTTAGGTAGTCATTTCTTGCTCTTTTGTAGGTTTGCCAGGCATTGATGTTTTTTCTCCTCCTATACCTTTTCCAGCATTTGTCTCTCCACTCATTAGCTCTTTTACACTCATTATTGAACCATTTCTCTCTGGCATGAATTACACCTTCTTTGGTGAAAGGTATGCAGCAATTTAACTATCTTCCCATATTTCTCACAAAAGATATCATACATTTCTTGTACAGATTTGTTGTAAAATAAGGTCCTCCAGTCAATAACTGCAAAAAGCTTATTCATTTTGATGTAATCTCCTTTTGGATAGTTCCTCCTCATGTCCTCAGTGCCTCTACTCTCAGGCAGAATATCTTCAATTATATAATCCATCAACAACACAGTGGTCACTCTTTCCAATTGGTGGTTCATATTAAATTTTTCAATATCCAACACATTATCCGTGAATACTAGATCAAGTAGTGATGGCTCATCCCCACCCCTGGCCCTCGTTGGTTCCATTACATGTTGGTGTAGGAAATTCCCTTGTACGCAATCTAGGAATCTTGCCCCGAATGAGTCCTCACCACTGTGTGGGTCAAGATTTATCCAATCTATCTCTTTATGATTAAAATCTTCCATAATCAAAATCCTACATTTTTTCTCCCATGCCATGTTAACAACTGAGTTTATGACTTCAATAATACCTATATGGCTTTCCTCATAAACTTCTAGCCTATTCTGGTTCCTTGGCAGGTTATATTCAACAGTTATTATAATGCTCTCTGACCCAGTATATATGCGAGCAACAAGAAATTCCTTGAACTCACTTTCTATAGCCAAATTTATTTCTTCAACTTTAATCCTTTCACTTATGAGCAGTGCTATCCCTCCACCAGTCCTCTCAGATCTTTCAACCCTTAATATTCTGAAGCCCTTAGGAAAAACTGTGACACTGTTTATGTCCTCATTCAACTTAGTCTCTGTAATTGCTACTATATCTGCTTTACTGTTGTGAATCCTATCTTTAAATTCTACTGCCTTGCCAACTAATCCATCAGCATTTGTGTATAATAATCTTAATGAGGCCCCATCCCTTGATCTTCTGTCATTATCTTCTTTAACTCCCCTTTGTCTGGAAGAACTCTGATATAAAAATTTTTCTTCTCTTCTTCATTTCTTTCCTCATTTAACCTTCTTGCCTCTTGCAACAAGTTTTTGATCTTTCCCATCTCTTCCTGTGTTCTGTATCGTCTCATGAACACTTCTTTGAATTCTTGAAGGTCTTTCTGACTTTTTTTTCTCAACAATATATCCCTACATGTTTCCCCTCTCTCAGAGGTTACTTTTGTTGGTCTCATCTTTTCTTCCCTCGAATATTTGCCTAGTTGGTGAATGTTTACAATATCCTCAGGACCACAAACTACTCCAAGCTTTCTTATCAGGTCTACAACCATAGCTTTTTTTCTTCAAGTCTCCCTTGCCATGTTGGCTCCTGGGATTCGCATATGCCTGAGATTACCACTGTCTTCTCTTTATCAAGTACCTGTTTAATCAGTGGATTTGCCCTTTCCATCACAACGCCTTTCATTTTTTTGATTACTGTCTCTTTATAGTCAACTGTTTGTATGTTTTCCAGTGCCACCACCTTTACAGCCTCTTTTACTGCCACATTCCCCTTTAGTGCATCAGCAAAGGAAGTTTTCATGGTATCATGTTCCATATTCAGCTCCTGGAACTCTTTTCTAGACTGTTCAATGTTTTCCTTAATTTGGACATTCCAAGCTGCAATCTCGTCTCTCTCGGAAGAGAGCAGTGAACTAACATCTAATTCATTTAGGTTGTCATTCAGCTGTTGGTTTTTATCTTCTTGTCTAGAAATTCTGGTTTCTAGTTCACTCTTTTCCCCTTCCAGTTTCTTTATTCGTTTTTTCTAGTTCCTTTCTCTCCTGCCCTTGTGCTTTATTTGCTTCCTCCAAAAGTCTTATTTCCTCTCTGAGTGTTTCATTCTCTTTCATTTCTCTATCCATATTCCGAATTTTATCATCAAGGCTTATAACCATTGCCTCTAAATCCTTGATTTTCTGTTTTAGTCTCCTAATAGCTACCCCTCCTCCCGACCAATGGGTGACAGAGGTTTGGGACAGAGATGGCCTCATTTTTATGTTTTCCCTCTCACAGAATATAGAAAGAAGAAGAGAAAGAGAAAAAATGAGAGAAAAAAACTTTTATTTAGGCTTCACACAGAATTTTTATATCTTCATATAAGTGCTATTTAGTGACTCAATTTATCTCTTTTCTGGTAACACACATCTTAACTTCAAAATTTGACTATGGTAATTTGAAGATAAAAAGAAAAAAAAATGCTAACAAAAACAAAAGCAAAAGTCAACTTGTAGGAAAATTTAAATTTGTATCTGAGGAGACACCCACCTGTTTCTGCTATATATTCTTCTTTAACTGATAAACTCACTTGCTAACCAAGATATGTTATCATAGGATCAGACTTTACATTTAACTCACTATATATACAAAATGAAAAATAGTAAAAGAGAAAGCTAAAAGAAAAGAACAAAATTAAAGAAAATAAGACAGCTGTGCTACTTGGCAACTTAACTCAGTACTGTTGACAGGTGTATTATTGATATTTATTTAAGTATTCAGTTATTTCGTGTATCAGACTAACTAACAAGTTAATATAACTTGGAAGGATACTGATTTTAACAATATATGGAACCACAGGATCAGGTAAATGGCTTAAGAGCTCTCCCCAATTTACACAAAAAATTAGGTAATGTGATGTGATGGCTTCACCTCTGGCAACTCTTCTGAGTTTCCTTCAAGACAGAACAGGACAGCTTCTTCTTTTTCCCCTCACAAAAAAGTTCTCAATTTTTTCCTTTAATATTTTGGACAGTCTCGTCATACAACAAATATAAGTTTTTTACTCACAATACTCTGCAGGATTGCTTATTTAGGGAAATTATGTTAAAGTT
>JAXCGZ010020831.1:22500-27500 GCA_037179515.1 Halocaridina rubra | reverse complement strand
ATATATATATATATATATATATATATATATATATATATATATATATATATATATATATATATATATATATATATATATATATATATATATATATATATATATATATATATATATATATATATATATATATATATATATATATATATATATATATATATATATATATATATATATATATATATATATATATATATATATATATATATATATATATATATATATATATAATATATATATATATATAATATATATAATATATATAATATATATAATTTATATATAATATATATATATAATATATATAATATATATATAATATATATATAATATATATATAATATATATATATATATATATATATATATATATATATATATATATATATATATATATATATATATATATATATATATATATATATATATATATATATATATATATATATATATATATATATATATATATATATATATATATATATATATATATATATATATATATATATATATATATATATATATATATATATATATATATATATATATAATATATGTACATATATATATATATATATATATATATATATATATATATATATATATATATATATATATATATATATATATATATATATATATATATATATATATATATATATATATATATATATATATATATATATATATATATATATATATATATATATATATATATATATATATATATATATATATAAAGATAGATAGATAGATAAATCAATCAATCAACCAATAATAGATAAATAAATTAAATAAAAGAGAGAGAGGGAGAGTCATAAATCATTGTTCGTTTTTTCCACTTTTTCTTTTTAACGTGTAATTGCAATAACGCCCCTAAAAAAATAATAGTAAAAAAATTAGAAATTTGCGAATAACACCCATGCAAAATAATTTGAAAAAAAAATTTTAATTTTAGTAAAAATCGACCGCCTCGGAGGCACTTTTCCGCCATCCTCCTCCTCTTCTACTGCTTAATGCGAATGGATATTATGAAGAAAATTGAAAAAAAAGCATTAAGAACAAGCAGCAAACATATTTTCAATATAATATCGTCAGGGAAATAGCGTGCGAGGGTGCATCAGCTGATACGGAAGTAGCAAAACGTTTGCCGAAAGAGGTTCGTTCTCCCGCATCCTCCTCCTCTTCTACCTCTTAATGCGATCAAATATTATGAAGAAAATTGAAAAAAGCATTAAGAACAAGCAGGAAACAATTCTTTATATAATATCATCAGGGAAATAGCATGCAAGGGTGCATCAGCTGATACGGAAGTGTGACAAAATGTTTGCCGATAGAGGCTCGTTCTCCCACATCCTACTTCTCTTCTACCACTAAATGCGATCAGATATTATGAAGATAATGGAAAAAAAAATCATGAAGAACAAACAGCAAACATACTTTCAATATAATATCGTCAGGGAAATAGCGTGCGAGGGTGCATCAGCTGATACAGAAGTGTGACAAAAAGTTTTCCGATAGAGGTTCGTTCTCCTGCATCCTCTTCCTCTTCTACTGATTAATGCAATTGACACTGTTGACAGCTCTGCACCACCTTTCTGACTTCATCTTTGGCAATGGTAGGATCCACCTTATGGACTAAATACAACGTCCTCTCTACACCCATATGATGCATGTTGTGCTTTTGCCTCAAATCAACATTTGCACCAACACAGCAAACCTCCTCCTCACTATCAGGAACCTTTGCCTTCAGCCAGCTTTTCCCAACATGTGTCAGCACATTAGCCTTATTTTTTTATTATGAAACGAGGGCCAGCTTCATCACTAGCCCAAAGTCCTTTACCAGATCCCTCAAGGTTCCCAAACAGCATTTTACCACCATCTCAGAAGTTCCCTTAGTGTGCACCCCTTTTTCCCAACCATGTACTGTTACCGAATCAGTTCTCAAAGCTATTTTCTTCAATCCCCATTTCAATGCTAGATTAATACCTTTCAATACCTCCTTAAGTTCGGGATCGTTTATGTGACTATAATCGTCCTTCTTTCAGCGCCAAGCAGCATCTTCAACGACCTGATCATTAATTTCTAAAGCACACCAATAGCTAAACTGCTAGCATCACACCATATCGTACAATGCTCGGGTTTAGGAACATGCCAACCACCTTTAACTGGATCATCTACTTTCACTTTCTCAATCGTCTCCCTGATCATAGCAACTGCAGTACTGCCAATTAGATCGTCCCAAGTTGACCCCTCAGCACTCCTCTTAATGAAACCACAGGCAACCCTTAACCAGCCAGCAATGGGACAATGGGCCACTAACCTCCCACATACAGAGAACAGACCTCATCTCGTCAAATCATCTGAAAGCTCTGGAACTTTGTTCCCTCGTTGGCACACCAGTTCACCATTAACACAAAACAACTTAAGTCCTAATGCTGCACCATTCTTCAGTGATTCAGGGGGTTTTGTTAACAGTTCATGTTCATTCAGATGCCTAATGAGCTCGTTAGCAGACAGCCCAGATTCATCAACAAGATTGTCATCATCAATGTAGGAGCTCGTGTATTTTTCAGTCTCATCTTTTTTCTTTAGAACAAACTTTAATATTTTTGACATTATTTGCAGTGCAGTCCAGCCCAAAACCCAATCATCTTAAACAATAGGTCTTACCTTCATATTTTACTAACTGATATGGCCACAGTATCTTACATATTTTAATTTGTAGATATGCAGGTTTAAGGTTAACACCTGACACTGTTTTACCAATCTGTCACCATTGCCTTAACTTTTCATCACAGACATCTGTGATATCATCACCAGTATGGCACTTCACATGAGCATTTAACTCTCGAAAATCTAGTACTGGCTTCACCTATTTCTTTGTTGGTTGTTCCACTGCCATTATAGGATAATTCCATCAGTTATATCTTTGTCCCAGGGAACTAAAATTCTCTCTTGTATCCACCTTTTAACTTCTTTGTCATACTCTTCACTTATCTTTCCTGTCAGGTTCGTGGTATAGCAGCTAACCTTATTTGTAAGATTTACTAGTTGATTATTTTTCCAAAACCATTCCACTGTCCAATTTTTACCATCAAAAACAGCATGTAAGTCTTCCTCATCGATCTCACATGAGTTCTTTTCAGCAAAATTAAAATTGCCAGTTGCTACCAAAGAACAATCAGTTGCAAGAAACTGTACAACACCCTCCGTGATTGCAACACCACCAAAACTGATTAAAAACATCCAATTCCAAAACAATATCAACAGCTGCAATCATCTTATCAGACACCACTGCATGAATAGACACTAGTCTATTTCCAGTCACCAAATGCACTATAGTAGAACCTTTACGCTTGACCTGCACTACCAACTTAGAATGAACAATATTTAAGTACAACCGGAATCTACTAGACCCCTAGCTGAACAATTATTCACCTGCACATCAATAACAGGTAGTGACCGCGCCTTGTCATTGACATGGGCGTTACTGTAGGTGCAGCAGTTCCCCTCTATTCGTTTCCCTAACCTTAGGTATATTCTTGAGTCTTTTTGATCACATTGGTTGGCAATATGTCCTACTTTACTATGCTTAAAACACACAACTTTTTTATTACAATACACCTTGTGTGCTTTTTCGCGTTTTTTTAACCGCAAAATTGCAATAATGCCCCTAAAAAATACTAGTAAAAAAAATACGAAATTCGTGAATAACACCCATGCAAAAAATAAAAGAAATAATTCTTCGTTTTAGTAAAAAATCGACCGCCTTGGAGGCACTTTTCCGCCATCCTCCTCCTCTTCTACCACTTAAATGCAATCGGATATTATGAACAAAATTGAAAAAAAGCATTAAGAACAAACAGCAAACATATTTTCAATATTATATCAGCAGGGAACTAGCGTGCGATGATGCTTCAGCTGATTTGGAAGTAGCAAAATGTTTGCCGATAGAGGTTCATTCTCCTGCATCCTCCTCCTCTTCTACCGCTTAATGCAATCGGATATTATGAAGAAAATTGAAAAACAGCATTAAGAACAAACAGCAAACAATTGTTCGATATAATATCGTCATGGAAATAGCGTGTGTGTGTGCATCAGCTGATACAGAAATGTGACAATACGTTTGTCAATAGAAGTTCATTCTCCCGCATCCTCCTCCTCTTCTACCGCTTAATGCGATCGAATATTATAAAGAAAATTGAAAAAAGCATTAAGAACAAACAGCAAACAAACTTTTGATAAAATATCATCAGGGAAATAGTGGGTAGAGAATATACATATTTCATTTAAGTTTCCCCAATATACATTTTCTGTGTAACAAATTGCATAGTTTTCTTTTTCCCTCATCTGACTCTGTTTACGTTTAGATTTTGTGCAGCATGGTCGATATGTAAAGAAGATAGAATATTGTTTAGAACCAAGGGATATTAATAATACATACTATAATCTTGAAAATTAGATAAACCACAAATAGAGTAAGTAAATATTTTATGAGTAAGATATTGTGCCTGAATAGTGATAAGCATCAGCTGATACGGAAGTGGCAAAACGTTTGCCGATAGGGGTTCATTCTCTCGCATCCTCCTCCTCTTTTACCGCTTAATGCGATCGGATTAAAAAAGGATTAAGAACAAACAGCAAACATACTTTTGATATAAAATCGTCAGGGATATAGCGTGCGAGGATGTATCAGCTGATATGGAGGCGGCAAAACATTTTGGTTAGAGGTTCATTCTCCCGCATCCTCCTCCTCTTCTACCGCTTAATGCGATCGAATATTAAGAAGAGAATTGAAAAAAAGCATTAAGAACAAACAGCAAACAAACTTTTGATATAATATCGTCAGGGAAATAGTGTGCGAGGGTGCATCAGCTGATATAGAGGCGGCATAACGTTTGCATCCTTGTGCTCACCACCACCATGTATGTCCCAATGCATGCCTGTTGCCCACCGCATAATAGAACGCATTAATTTTTATTACTGTACAGTAAATCTGTA
>JAXCGZ010020831.1:0-17500 GCA_037179515.1 Halocaridina rubra | reverse complement strand
GGGTATTTTCTACTGTAAATACTGACTGCAACTCCTTGTTCAATTCTTTGCAGATCTCTTCATCCGTCTCAGTGATGCTTCCATCCGCTCTCTTTAGCCTTAAAACCTGTTCTTTTACCTTCAGTTTTCCTCTGATAAAGCTGTGGAAAAGCTTGGGATTTTCTTTAGCCTTCCTGGTGATGTCCCTCTCATAATCTCTCTCTGCCTCTCTCCTTTTACTTAGGTAGTCATTTCTTGCTCTTTTGTAGGTTTGCCAGGCATTTATGTTTTTTCTCCTCCTATACCTTTTCCAGCATTTGTCTCTCCACTCCTTAGCTCTTTTACACCCATTATCGAACCATTTCTCTCTGGCATGAATTACACCTACTTTGGTGACAGGTATGCAGCAATCTACTATCTTCCCATATTTCTCACAAAAGATGTCATACATTTCTTGTACAGATTTGTTGTAAAGTAAGGTTCTCCAGTCAATAACTGCAAAAAGCTCATTCATTTTGATGTAATCTCCTTTCGGATAGTTCCTCCTCATGTCCTCAGTGCCTCTACTCTCAGGAAGAATATCTTCAATGATATACTCCATCAACAACACACAGTGGTCACTCTTTCCAATTGGTGGTTCATACTCAATATTTTCAATATCCAACACATTATCTGTGAACACTAGATCAAGTAGTGATGGCTCATCCCCACCCCTGGCCCCTGTTGGTTCCATTACATGTTGGTGTAGGAAATTCCCTTGTACGCAATCTAGGAATCTTGCCCCGAATGAGTCCTCACCACTGTGTGGGTCAAGATTTATCCAATCTATCTCTTTATGATTAAAGTCTCCCATAATCAAAATCCTACATTTTTTTTCCCGTGCCATGTTAACAACTGAGTTTATGACTTCGATAGTACCTATATGACTTTCCTCATAAACTTCAAGCCTATTTTGGTTCCTTGGTGGGTTGTATACAACAGTTATTATAATGCTCTCTGACCCAGTATTTATGAGAGCAACAAGAAATTCCTTGAACTCACTTTCTATAGCCAAGTTTATTTCTTCGACTTGAATCCTTTCACTTATGAGCAGTGCTATCCCTCCACCAGTCCTCTCAGTTCTTTCAACCCTTAGTATTCTGAAGCCCTTAGGAAAAACTGTGACACTGTTTATGTCCTCACTCAACTTAGTCTCTGTAATTGCTACAATATCTGCCTTACTCTTGTGAATCCTATCTTTTAATTCTACTGCCTTACCAGCTAATCCATCAGCATTTGTGTATAACAATCTTAATGAGGCCCCATCCCCTGATCTTCTGTCATTATCTTCTTTATCTCCCCTGTGTATGCATATGCGTATGCGTATGCGTATGCGTATGCGTATACATATACATATACATATATATATATATACAAATAAGCACATTACATATGTGAAAACATGAATCATTTTTTTTACCCCGACCGGGACTCGAACCTAGGACTTATGATTACTAAGTCAAGGCGCTACCACTACACCACAGAAGGTTAAAAGGAATCCAACCTTATAGCTTATATCTGCTATACTTAGGAATGAACGCATTCTAACTGAATGCCACTATGTTCATATTACAGATTCCCCAACCTCACTCGTGGCTTCATTTTAGCATTTAATTCAATTCCCAATCTCATTCGGGCCATGAAATACATATAAGCACATTACATATGTGAAAACATGAATCATTTTTTACCCCAACCGGGACTCGAACCTAGGACTTATGATTACTATGTCAAGGCACTACCACTACACCACAGAAGGTTAAAAGGAATCCAAATTTATAGCTTATATCTGCTATACTTAGGAATGAACGCATTCTAACTGAATGCCACTATGTTCATATTACAGATTCCCCAACCTCACTCGTGGCTTCATTTTAGCATTTAATTCAATTCCCAATCTCATTTGGACCATGAAATACAAATAAGCACATTACATATTTGAAAACATGAATCATTTTTTACCCCGACCGGGACTCGAACCTAGGACTTATGATTACTAAGTCAAGGCACTACCACTACACCACAGAAGGTTAAAAGGAATCCAACCTTATAGCTTATATCTGCTATACTTAGGAATGAATGCATTCTAACTGAATGCCACTATGTTCATATTACAGATTCTCCAACCTCACTCGTGGCTTCATTTTAGCATTTAATTCAATTCCCAATCTCATTCGGGCCATGAAATACAAAAAAGCACATTACATATGTGAAAACATGAATCATTTTTTTTACCCCGACCGGGACTCGAACCTAGGACTTATGATTACTAAGTCAAGGCGCTACCACTACACCACAGAAGGTTAAAAGGAATCCAACCTTATAGCTTATATCTGCTATACTTAGGAATGAACGCATTCTAACTGAATGCCACTATGTTCATATTACAGATTCCCCAACCTCACTCGTGGCTTCATTTTAGCATTTAATTCAATTCCCAATCTCATTCGGGCCATGAAATACAAATAAGCACATTACATATGTGAAAACATGAATCATTTTTGTTTACCCCGACCGGGACTCGAACCTAGGACTTATGATTACTAAGTCAAGGCGCTACCACTACACATATGTTTTCACATATGTAATGTGCTTATTTGTATTTCATGGCCCGAATGAGATTGGGAATTGAATTAAATGCTAAAATGAAGCCACGAGTGAGGTTGGAGAATCTGTAATATGAACATAGTGGCATTCAGTTAGAATGCGTTCATTCCTAAGTATAGCAGATATAAGCTATAAGGTTGGATTCCTTTTAACCTTCTGTGGTGTAGTGGTAGCGCCTTGACTTAGTAATCATAAGTCCTAGGTTCGAGTCCCGGTCGGGGTAAAAAAATGATTCATGTTTTCACATATGTAATGTGCTTATTTGTATTTCATGGCCCGAATGAGATTGGGAATTGAATTAAATGCTAAAATGAAGCCACGAGTGAGGTTGGGGAATCTGTAATATGAACATAGTGGCATTCAGTTAGAATGCGTTCATTCCTAAGTATAGCAGATATAAGCTATAAGGTTGGATTCCTTTTAACCTTCTGTGGTGTAGTGGTAGCGCCTTGACTTAGTAATCATAAGTCCTAGGTTCGAGTCCCGGTCGGGGTAAAAAATGATTCATGTTTTCATATATGTAATGTGCTTATTTGTATTTCATGGCCGAAATGAGATTGGGAATTGAATTGAATGCTAAAATGAAGCCACGAGTGAGGTTGGGGAATCTGTAATATGAACATAGTGGCATTCAGTTAGAATGCGTTCATTCCTAAGTATAGCAGATATAAGCTATAAGGTTGGATTCCTTTTAACCTTCTGTGGTGTAGTGGTAGCGCCTTGATTTAGTAATTATAAGTCCTAGGTTCGAGTCCCGGTCGGGGTAAAAAATGATTCATGTTTTTACATATGTAATGTGCTTATTTGTATTTCATGGCCCGAATGAGATTGGGAAGTGAATTAAATGCTAAAATGAAGCCACGAGTGAGGTTGGGGAATCTGTAATATGAATATAGTGGCATTCAGTTAGAATGCGTTCATTCCTAAGTATAGCAGATATAAGCTATAAGGTTGGATTCCTTTTAACCTTCTGTGGTGTAGTGGTAGCGCCTTGACTTAGTAATCATAAGTCATAGGTTCGAGTCCCGGTCTGGGTAAAAAATGATTCATATATATATATATATATATATATATATATATATATATATATATATATATATATATATATATATATATATATATATATATATATATATATATATATATATATATATATATATATATATATATATATATATATATATATATATATATATATATATATATATATATATATATATATATATATATATATATATATATATATATATATATATATATATATATATATATATATATATATATATATATATATATATATATATATATACACACAGTCACCTCTCCATTTACGAGAGTTTAGACTACGCGAATTTGGATTAATACGTATACAAAATAATAGTAAAAAAAATTTTAACTGCGCTATTAACACAAGTGAGAAACACCGAGATGTTGAGTGGGAGAAAAATGGACCTAATGATTACTAAACAGAGCTTGTGCCTTTGTTTGCAGTGTGGTCGGTCAGTACCCTCCACAAAATGAGTTTTTCACCCAAACTGTAGTGATTTTTCCACCAAAGTCATTGTAGTACTAGTGCAACAAAGATTTATGACTCTCTATTTATCTATGTATCGATCTTTTTATATACATATATATATATATATATATATATATATATATATATATATATATATATATATATATATATATATATATATATATATATATATATATATATATATATATATATATATATATATATATATATATATATATATATATATATATATATATATATATATATATATATATATATATATATATATATATATATATATATATATATATTTACAGTGATCCCTCGTTTATCACAGGGGTTCGGGTCTGGGACCGGTTGCGATAGGTGAATTTTCGCGAAGTAGGATCACCCTATATACATAGGTATTTTAATTCATTTTCACCTTTACTTCATAAACCCTCCCTGCACTGTTAAAAAACCACCCTTTACTTTATAAATAACAGCGTGCAAGCGTAAATTTATATGAAAGTGATAGGTAAACTTACCGTGAATGAGGTGATGATGACGTGACATACTCATATACATAGCTATTTTACATTTATTTTACCTTTACTGTATAAACCCTCCCTGCACTGTTAAAAAAAACCACCCTTTATTTTATAAATAACAGCATGCAAGCGTAAAGTTATATGAACGTGATAAGTAAACTTACCGTGAATGAGGTGATGATGATGAGTATAGACTCCAGAGGAAATTATTCAGCAGCCAAAGACAGCTTTACGGCTGCTTTTTGCGAGAGAAGAACATGGTAATGGGGAGGGTCACAAAACGAACCATATTATCGTCATGTTCTTGCAAGAATTGTTGGACTGCTTTTACATGCTCATACATGGCTGCCAAACTTTCGAGTGTAAGACCAGGTTCTTCAATTTCTTCGTGTGTTTCCTCTGTTTGTTCTTCTTCCTCTTCTTCACTCGCTGATTTTCTTATTTCCTGCAAGTCTTCATCAGTCAAAGGCTGCGGGTGGCAGTCAATCAGTTCATTCACGTCTTCGTGAGTCATATCTTTAAAGCCTTCTCCTCCTAGCAATGCAGCCAACTTCACAGCTTTCGCAACTGCCGAGTTATGGACTTCGTCAGGAGCGAATCCCTTGTAGTCGTAGATGACTTCGGGCCACAAGTTCTTCCAGCTGGCATTGATTGCAGCCAGCTTCATCTCAATGATTGCATTTTGAATATTTTGAAGGCATGTAGCAATTGTGTTGTTATGCCAGTAAGTCTTCATTGAAAATTCTTTGTCCGAATCCATGGATTCAACCAGGTTCGCCAGGGCATTTCGTGTGAAGAGGGACTTGAACGCATGAATAACGTCTTGATCCATAGGCTGAATCTGTGATGTCGTATTTGGTGGCAGGAACTCTACTTGAACACCGTCATATTTGAGATTAATTGCATGGCCACCAGCATTATCCATCAAATGATGGACTTTAAATTCAAGGCCTTTTTCTGCAAGATAAATTTTGTCCTGAGGGATAAAGCATTGGTGAAACCAGTCCGATGTGAGGCTTGTCGTGATCCAGGCCTTAGGGTTATGCATCCAATACATTGGCAGCAGATTCTTATTCTTATTCTTCAAAGCCCTAGAGTTCTTTGACTTGTAGATAAGCCCGGGCTTTAACATGAAGCCAGCAGCATGCCCGCACATGATGAGGGTAACGCGGTCTTTGTGAGCTTTAAATCCTGGGGCTTAACTTCTTCCTTGAAGAGAAAAGTGCGAGACGGCATTCTCTTCCAAAATAACCCAGTCTCATCCATGTTAAACACTTGCTCAGGAGCATATTCCCCTTCAGCGATAATTTTCTTAAAATCATTGTTCACATAATCTTCAGCTGCAGCTGTATCTGCAGAGGCAGCTTTGCCATAAATCGAAACGCTCTTTAGGCCATAACGTTTTTGCAATTTGGCGAACCATCCCTTGGTTGCCACGAACGATTGTTTCCTTGGTGGAGAATCGCTGGAGGGTCCTGGGTGGGTCGTCGATATCTTCCTCTCTCTCCTCCTCTCCACGGTCACTACTATCGTCATGGGGTTCGTTTGTAGCGAATGTATTGCACAGCTTTTTTGCCTTTGTTTGTATGATATTGCTGTCTATGCTGATGCTCTTTTTGCAATCAGCAATCCACAGGGCCAAAGCAGATTCCATCCGCACTATTATCTTATTGCGGGGTGTTACGACCCTCTTCACTGTTTTACTAAATGAAATAGTCACTGTATTCCTGATATTTGCCTCGTCCTTTTTGATGTAGAGAACAGTTGATTCGTTGAGGCCAAAATGGCGGCCGACATCTGCAAACCTTCTTCCTTCCTTCAGCCTATCTGACAGTTTTACCTTATTTGTAATGGTCAACATCTTCCTTTGCCGCTTAGGCTCACTACCAGAAGCCTTAGAAGATGGACGCTTGGGAGCCATTGCAGAGGTTGAAATACGAGAGTAAAAAAAATCACAGGCACTATGTATTAAGAAGCACAACGCGAACGGTACACATGTGAGTTAGACTGAACGGGTGAGGCGAGACAATGGAAGATGGTGGGAGAACTAAGCTTCAATCAAAAAGACAATCAGACCCCATGATACAGAACATACAGAAAAACAATTATGTGATTCGTCGTCTCCCACCCTTTCAGCCAATAGCATCCCATGAACTATCTCACGTAGGTGCAAGCCTTTGCGTTTTCCAAGACGCCAATACAGTGTACGCTATCGTACAGTATTTCACATGGTGCAATACTGTGAGTTATATGCTTAAATTTATGTTTTACTATTTTTTACTGTTTTATTATTCTTAGGCTAGGAAATATTTTTTTATCAATAAAATAATAAAAATACTGGAAATTTTAATATGTACTAGCTCATGTAGGTGTGACCCTTTTCATTATCTGAAACAATGATACCGGTATCGTATTTTACATGGTGCATGTTTAAATTTATGTTTTTTACTATTTTTTACTGTTTTATTATTCTTAGGCTAAGAAATACATTTTCTTATTAATAAAATAATGAAAATAATGGAAATTTTAATATGTGCTAGCTCACATAGCTGCGACCCTTTGCGTTTTCCGAAATGCCGATGCCGGTATCGTACTGTCTATGGTGCAGTGTTACATATTTAAATTTATGTTTTTTTACTCTTTCTTACTGTTTTATTATTCTTAGGCTGGGAAATATATTTTTTTATCAATAAAATAATTAAAACAAATCAATAAAATAATGAAAATACTGAAAATTTAAATTTTTTAATATTTTAATATTCTCGCTATACCCAGAAAAAAAAAACTTCGCCAAAAAAACCCATGATGCACTGAATTCGCGATAGGTGAACGGCAAAATAGTGAGGGATTACTGTATACAGTAATCTCCCCCTTATCGCGGTAGTTCGGTTCCGGGACCAGGCGCGGGACCGGAAAACCGCGAAGTAGGAACGCCTTAAACTTTTTTTTTTTTTAAAGATGATTATGACACCAGGACAGGCCAAAAATGATAAAATAAAAAGGCCTTTATCAGGCTGTAAAGAGAAACAGAGATGGAGAGTGTAATGACCTGTCAGATGTGAAGGGATTATAAAAGATGTGTAATGAATATCCAGCTCTCTGCTGTGTTTACTATACCACTAATTTTATGATGTCTATTCTAAAAATTCTCCTTAGATCTTATTATTATTATTATTATTATTATTATTATTATTATTATTATTATTATTATTATTATTATTATTATTGGCAACAATAATTTTCCTTTGATGATGATTGGGGAGATTATTATTAGTATTATTATCATTATTATTATTATTATTATTATTATTATTATTATTATTATTATTATTATTATTATTATTATTATTATTATTATTATTTTTATTACGAATTTGTAATTAAACCATTATTTTTACTATAAATAATGTAGTTTTGGTTGAATGAACAAGAGTTACTTAAAGATTCTCTCTCTCTCTCTCTCTCTCTCTCTCTCTCTCTCTCTCTCATTCTACCCAACCCCCCACACTCTCTTTGTCCCAGCCAACTAGGGAGGGGCACTTTACACAGTTATTAAAAGTAAATAAACCAACAGATGTACAAACAATGATGAGCCCTTAATAATAATAATAATGATGATGATGATAATAATCTCCACAATCATCGTCAAAAGAAACTTATTGTTGCCAATGATGATGATGATAATAATAATTAATAATAATAATAATAATAATAATAATAATAATAATAATAATAATTACTAATAATAGTAATAATAATAATAATAATATCTAAGGAGAATTACTGGAATAGACATCATGAAAGTAATGCAGAGGTATATTAAAACCCAGCAGAGAGCTGGATATTCATTACACATCTTTTATAATCTCTTCACATCTGACAGGTCATTACACTCTCCATCTCTGTTTCTCTTTACAACCTGATAAAGTCTGCTTTATTTTATAATTTTTGGCCCATCCTGGTGTCACAATAATCTTATTATCTTTTTTTTTTTGCCAAAAGAAATCTGCAATACAGTGAAAACGCGAACCAAGAAACGCAATACAGCGGGGGATCACTGTATATATATATATATATATATATATATATATATATATATATATATATATATTATATATATATATATATATATTATATATAAACACACACACACACACAGGGAGTCCTCATAAAACGTTGTGTCGAGGTTAAAACAAAAATATCTTTTTTTTTTGTCAAGAATTTTTTTGTCTAGTTTCCCTTACCCTTCTTCCTGGTCCTCTAGGGATTGAAAGTTGAACCAGTTGGAGTAGTCAATGGTCATTTCACAGATGATGATAAAGAGGTGTGTACATGCTTAAATGAATATTTCTTATCTGTATTTACCAATGCAATCTTGGAATATATTCCAGAAGTAGAATTCATATACACAGTCTGTCCTTATAATATACTTAGTACAATAAATATTACAAGGGCTGATGCAATAAAAGAAATATATAAATTAAAGATTCAAAAATCTTCAGGACCTGATAAAATTTATGCTGGAGTATTGAAGAAGTGCAAGGCATAGCTAAATTTTTTTTTTTTTAATATTTTATTATTCTCGCTATACCCAGAAATAAAAAAGCTCGCTAAAAATACCCGTGATGCACTGAATTCCCAATAGGTGAACCGCAATATAGCGAGGGAGTACTGTATATATATATATATATATATATATATATATATATATATATATATATATATATATATATATATATAAACACACACACACAGGGAGTCTCATTTAATGTTGTGTCGAGTTTACGAGGCTAAAAAAATAATTTTTTTTTTCTTTTGTCCAAATTTCTTTTTGTCTAGTTTCCTTCACCCTTCCTTCCTGGTCCTCTTGGGATTAAAAGGTGGACCAGTTGGTGTAGCCAATGGTTATTTCACAGATGATGAAAAAGAGATGTGTACATGCTTAAATTAATATTTCTTATTTGTATTTACCAATGTAAAGTTGGAATATATTTCAGAAGTAGAATACATATACACAGCCTGTCCTTATAATATATACTTAGTACAATAAATATTACAGGGGCTGATGCAATAAAAAGTATATATAAATTAAAGATTCAAAAATCTTTGGGACCTGATGAAATTTATGCTAGAGTATTAAAGAAGTGCAAGGCATAGCTTAAAATTTTAATTTTTTAATATTCTAATATTCTTGCTATACCCAGAAAAAAAAAGCTCGCTAAAAAAAAACGTGATGCCCTGAATTCACAATAGGTGAACTGCGATATAGCGAGGGATTACGGTATACAGGTATACCTCACCTAACGTCGTTAATTGGTTCCAGGAGAGACGACTTAAGTCGAAAAACGACTTAAATCGAATTAGCTTGTCTCTAGGCTAGCCTAGATATACAGATTTACTGTAGTAGTAGTCTAGTTGGGTGGGATATGCCTTTTGCAATGGCTCCCAAGTCTTGGTTTTGCTTTGCTAAATTGTTTGTGTGGTTATTATTATATGATTTCTTTTTCTACAAATTCTTTTTATAATTTTTTTTCTTTCTTTGACATCTTTTTCACTACAATATCTAAATGACAATATATTAGCAATTATTTCAATTTTCTTTTCTATATATGGTTGTGCTAAAAAACTATATTCTGTTCTTATTTGTGCATATGCTTCACAAAGTACTAGAAAATGTTCTAGGTTCTCTTCGCATTGTTCACACGTTGGGCAGGTAGTATCTTTATTTTTAAATTTATGTAAAGTAAACAAATTAATGGACTCTATAATGCCGTTGGCAACAGGCTTAGCATGAGGGCCAGTGTTGCCAGATAAAGCGGATGTTTTTATTTTTAAATGTGTGGCACATTATAAGATATATATTAATTACAAGATGGTAGTACTGTAATTTAAATAAAAATGTACTTCATCTTTAAGATACTTGAAATAACTTACCAGCTTACATGTATGTTTTTTATATTTATCATTTCTCTCATTTATGTATTCTGGCAACACTGATGGTGGCAGTGAAGACGAGGATGCATACGTTTTGTCACACTGCCTTATCAGCTGATGCACCCTCACATGCTATTTCCCTGACAATATTATAATAAAAATAAATTTGCTCCTTGTTCTTAATGCTTTTTTTTCTTATTCTTACTATTATTATTATGACGTGTGACGACGCCTAACGGTATATATTGGAACTACTGTACGTATTTTAATAAGATATTTATGTGCTTTTATTCTTATTCGATAAATGCAAATGCTTGCTGCATTCTTATTCTTATTTTTATTCTTCTTCTTCTTCTTCTTCTTATTTTTATTATTATTATTATTATTATTACTATTATTATTAGGACGAGTGATGACGCCTAACGGTAGATATTGGAACTACTGTACGTATTTTAATATATATTTATATGCCTTTTTTTCTTATTTATTGTACAATGACATGATTTTATGTGCTTTTGTTTTTATTTATCGCATTGGGATCCATATCCTCAAACAGAAGAAAGTCCTTTTCGATACATGCAAATGCCTGCTGCATTCTTATTCTTATTCGTATTCTTATTATTATTATTATTATTATTACTATTATTATTATGATGAGTGACGACGCCTAACGGTTGATATTGGAACTACTGTACGTATTTTAATGAGATTTTATATGCTTTTATTATTATTTATTGTACAATAACATGATTTTGTGCTTTTGTTTTTATTTATAGCATTGGGATCCATATCTTCGAACAAAGAAAGTCCTTTTCAATAAATGCAAATGCCTGCTGCATTCTTATTCTTATTTGTATTTTTATTCTTCTTCTTATTATTATTATTATCATTATTATTATTATCACTATTATTATTATTATCATTACTATTATTATTATGACGAGTGACGACGCCTAACGGTAGATATTGGAACCACTGTACGTATTTTAATAAGATTTTATATGCTTTTATTCTTATTTATTGTACAATAACATGATTTTATGTGCTTTTGTTTTTATTTATTGTACAGAACATGATTTCATGTGCTTTTAATGGTTTTCTAGTGATATTATGATTCAAATATTTGTAGCGGACAAAAAAAAAAAATTTTTTTTTTTGGAAAACCGACGAATAATCGAGAACGACTTAACTCGAAATGACTTAAGCCGAGGTATATATATATATATATATATATATATATATATATATATATATATATATATATATATATATATATATATATATATATATATATATATAAACACACACACAAGGAGTCCTCCTATAATGTCGTGTCGAGTTTACAAAGAGGCCCAATTTTTTTTTTTTTTTTTTTTTTGTCTAGTTTCCCTTACCCTTCCTTCCTGGTCCTCTAGGGAATAAAAGTTGGACCAGTTGGAGTAGCCAATGGTCATTTCACAGATGATGATAAAGAGATGTGTACATGCTTAAATGAATATTTCTTATCTGTATTTATCAATGTGAACTTGAAATATATTCCAGAAGTAGAATACATATACACAGACTGTCCTTATAATATACTTAGTGCAATAAATATTACAAGGGCTGATGCAATAAAAGAAATATATAAAATAAATATTCAAAAATCTTCGGGACCTGATGAAATTTATGCTAGAGTATTAAAGAAGTGCAAGGCATAGCTTAGTTATCCACTAACTGCACTATTCTATAATTTAATAAAATTAGGATTAGTACCCAAGGAGTGGAAATTGGCAGATGTGGTGGCAATATTTAAAAAAGTAGAATGTGCTAAAAAGAAAAACTATAGATCTATATTTTTTCTTTTTAAATTCAATATAATATTTCAATATAACCAATTGTAAATATAAAAATAAATAAATAAAGCCATTAACTTGATAAAAAATGAGATACAGGTGTAATATTTTTTATGTTAATAAGTGTGTTTTATATCTTATAATTTTTTCTATAGATTATGTATTGATTGTTCTTTTGCCTTTCCAGATTCACCTGCCTGCCCCTGTCTCGTCAGCAGCTGACATAGCAAGCTTTCTCCAGATAAGCAAGTCTCTCCCTCCCTATTTAAGCACACCACATGAGTACAGTATACTGTACACGTACTATTTACAGTTTTGTACTATACAGTAACACAGTATAGGGATTGAAGTGGAATATAGTGCAGATATTTTTGTGTGTTGTTTTATTATACTGTACAGTGAACAGTACCTGCATATTATGTTAATTTTAAAGTTTAGTAATAATCTTAAGATTTTTTTTTTAAAGCGACCCAGGTTTGAATATAAGTGACTTCCGCCGACTTGCGTCCATTTTCGACTAAAGTTGCCTCTCAGGATTGGAACCCTGATGTTATATGAGGATTCATCCTCTCTCTCTCTCTCTCTCTCTCTCTCTCTCTCTCTCTCTCTCTCTCTCTCTCTCTCTATATATATATATATATATATATATATATATATATATATATATATATATATATATATATATATATATATATATATATATATATATATATATATATATATATATATATATATATATATTATACTCTAATACATAGAAAAATAATCTAAGCTCTTAACTTAATACATAAAAACAGTTAAAGTACACTATACAGTATTGCTTTCCTTTTACTGTGGTTAGTTTGCATCTGGATGACTGGTATATTGAAAAATTAATTCATTAATAATTTATTGATCTCTGATGTAACCTTGGAATGACTTAAAATGGGGACCCCCTGTATTTGTTTTTTTTTTTTTAAGCAGGGGTTTTGATGCATGTATATACTTTACTGAGTGATCGGTTTTACATCACAGACTCCTTGAGATCCATACCAAGACTGATGAAGAAGAGATTATAGTTGAAAGATTTTTACATAATGACAAATGAATCAGTAATAAGAGCTAAAAAAATTTGAAGCAGAAATCTTATGGAGAGAGTGGAATGGGGACAACTTAACTGGTTTGGACACCTAGAAAAGATGGAAAGTGTAAACAAATGTAAAAGCGTGATGTAAGTCAGATCTACAAGGTGTTAGAACTAATGATTCCCAAAAAAGATGGATATAGGTGAGGGATGTCCTGTCTGTGGAAAATCTTGATATCCTGACAAGTGAGAGGAGAATAAGACATGATATGAGTTGGCATAAGGAATAAGTAACCTAATTTTTAATATAAAACTACAGATATGGTGTTTATAAACATGATAGTGAGTAAATTTTTATGAATAGAGATGCAAAAGGAAAATTAATTTTGTACCTTTGTTTTTATTTCACCTTGCTGAAGCATGCATATGGTAGTATGCATAACAAACTACTTAATTACACATGTTGTTTGTTATACATAGACATCTGGTTCTTCAAAGCTAGCATAGTCTTGTCCTAAGTAGGGAACTACCTCCAGAATATGCAAAATTAATGATATATAATTACAGTTGTCGTCTAAAGCTGTCTCTCGAGCTTTTGACAAATCTCTTTCTGTAAATACTTTTTTATGCCAAAAACAATATATTATTTTCCAATGATATATTGTGGACAGAATTCAATATATCTAATATACAGTATCTCAATTTCTAATATGAATATTTCAGCCAATTATGCAATTAGTACTATTGGTTACGAGAATAATTCTTTGCCTAAATAGAAAATGGTGTACCTTGACATTTCATTTCCAATATAACTACAAAGAAAAGCTCATCATTAATATATACTAGTTTGGAAAGAGCTTGAATGCTATTCCGAATGTGATGCCATATCTAGCTGAGGCAAGCAGGTTGGAAAAAAAGAGAGAGAGAGAGAGAGAGAGAGAGCAGGGCTTCATCAAATCCCGTACATCCTCATCTCTTCCATTAGTGAATTTGTGGCAAGAATATACTCAGGAAAGATGGGAATGCCAGGTCTTAGCCCCCCCCCCCGGTACTTTTAGGTGATTTTTACGATACAAAGAACATGGGTACAGATTTCTTTCTTTCTAACCAGCATGAATAATAAAAGGAAACATGTAGTTGTGTTGGGTGACTTGAATGCCAGAGTGGGTGATGGAGAGAGAGAAGGTGTTGTAGGAAAGAATGGGGTACCAGGTGGGAATGAGAGTGGCGAGAGACTGTTAGATATGTGTGTGGAGCAAGAGTTGGTGATAGGTAATAGTTTATTTAAAAAGAAGTTAATAAATATGTAAACATGGATGAGAGTGGCAAATGGAAGAGTGAAAGAAAGAGCATTGATGGATTATGTGTTGGTAGCAAAGAGCATGGTTGGTAGAGTGAAATATGTACATGCATTCAGGGGTGTGGCTGCTGGGATGTCTGATCATATTTTGGTTGAAGCAAAAGTGGTAGTAGCAAAAGAGTGGGGAAATAGTGTGGGGGGATGTAGAAGGGAAACAGTGAAGGTGTAAGAGTTGAACAAGCCAGAGAAGAGACAGGAATATGAGGACAGGTTGAGAGTGGCATATGACAGGGTGAAAGAAAGAGAAGTTGGGGAGTTAGGGGAGGAATGGGGATTGATGAAAGAATGTTTTGTGGGACATGCACGTGACATGTGTGGAAAGAGGTTTGTTGGAGGTGCATGAGGAGGGGCAGCGAGTTGTGGAATGAAGGGGTGAAAATGAAGGTGGAAGAGAAAAAGAGGGTTTTTGAGGAATGGCTGCAGTGTGAAAGTAGGGAGAAGTATGAAAGATATAGGGAGAAAAATGTGGAAACCAAGCGGAAGGTAGAGGAAGAGAAGAGATTGGCAAATGTTAGGTGGGGACAGGATTTTAGTAGGTCATATGAGGAGAATAAAAAGAAGTTTTGGAAAGAAGTGAAGAGAGTAAGGAAGGGTGGATCGAGGATGGAAGAGACAGTGAAAGATGTCAATGGACAGATGTTAAGAGGGAACGACGCAAGGAAAAGATGGGCAGAATATTTTGAGTGCTTGCTGAATGTTGAGGAAGATAGAGAGGCAGCTATAGTGGCAGTGGGAGGGGTTCAAGGGCCAGTAATGGGAGATGAAAATGAGAGAGAGATTACAAGAGAGGAGGTGAAAAGGGCATTGTATGAAGCGAAAGCAGGTAAAGCACCTGGAATGGATGGTGTGAGAGCGGAGATGTTGAAAGAAGGGGGTGTGACTGCATTGGAATGGTTAGTGAGAGTGTTTAATATATGCTTTATGTTGTCAATGGTGCCAGTGGAATGGGTGATTGCCTGTATAGTGCCACTACACAATGGTAAGGGAGATGTGTATGAATGCAGTAATTTTAGGGGTATAAGTTTGTTGAGTGTGGTAGGAAAAGTGTATGGTAGGATACTGGTTAATAGGATTAGGGATAAGACAGAATATGTGATCCCGGAAGTGCAGAGTGGTTTTAGGAGAGGTAGAGGTTGTATAGATCAGATTTTTATAGTTAGGCAGTTATGTGAGAAATATTTAGCAAAGGATGAGTATTTTGCATTTTTGGATCTGGAGAAAGCATATGATAGAGTTGATAGAGAGGCTATGTGGAATGTTTTGAGATTATATGGAATCAATGGTAAATTGTTGCATGCAGTGAAGAGTTTGTATGAGGGCAGTAGAGCTTGTGTTAGGGTAGGGAATGAAGTGAGTGAGTGGTTTCCAGTGAGTGTGGGACTGAGACAGGGATGTATGATGTCACCATGGCTGTTCAATTTGTATATTGATGGAGTTGTAAGAGAGGTGAATGAGCGAGTGCGTGGTCGAGGTTTGAGAATGGTAGATGGGGATGATAACGAGTGGGAGCTGAATCAGTTGCTGTTTGCAGATGATACTGTGGTGGTGGCAGATTCAGAGGAAAAGCTGTGTCAGTTAGTGTCAGAATTTGGAATGGTGTGTGAGAGAAGGAAGTTGCGAGTGAATGTGGGAAAGAGTAAGGTTATGAGGTGTACAAGAAATGAGGATGGCGCTGGAATGAATGTTATGTTGAATGGAGAGACACTTGAGGAGGTTAATCAGTTTAAGTATTTAGGCTCGGTTATAGCTGCAAATGGTGGAGTGGAAGCAGATGTGTGTCACAGAGTGAATGAAGGATGTAAAGTGTTGGGTGCTTTGAAAGGAGTGATGAAGAATAGAGGGTTGGAAATGAATGTTAAGAAAGTTTTGTATGAGAAAGTGGTTGTGCCAACTGTGATGTATGGATCAGAGTTATGGGGTATGAAAGTAAGTGAGAGACGGAAACTAAATGTGTTTGAGATGAAATGCCTGAGGAGTATGATTGGTGTATCTCGATTGAATAGGGTTAGGAATGAAGTGGTGAGAGCAAGCACGGGTGTGAGGAGAGAAATTGCAGGCAGAGTAGATATGAATATTCTGAGATGGTTTGGTCATGTGGAAAGGATGGATGATGAAAGGCTGCTGAAAAAGGTGATGAATGCGAGAGTTGATGGGAGAAATGCTAGAGGGAGGCCTAGGTTTGGATGGATGGATGGAGTAAGGAGAGCCCTGAAAATGATAGGAGGATGGATGTGAGGGAAGCAAGCGAGCGTGCTAGGAATAGGAATAAGTAGCGAGTGATTGTGACGCAGCTCTGAGGGGCATCTGCTGTTACCACGGGGCTGCATCTTACAGAGGTAGCCCTGTGGTAGGGGCAGTAGGAGGAGTTGGTAGTTGTGAAGCGACACAGGTTGTGGAAGAGCCGGGAGGATGGGCTGTGGCACTCCAGCAGTGCCATCTGAACGGTTGCTAGCTCCCTCGTCATTGCCCATAGAGCAAAGTAATCCCCCTATTTGTTTTCCTTTCTTGACGTCGGCTACCCCCCAATTAAAGGGGGAAACAGCCAAGGTAGATAGATAGACAGAATAAATATATGAGAGAGAGAGAGAGAGAGAGAGAGAGAGAGAGAGAGAGAGAGAGAGAGAGAGAGAGAGAGAG
>JAXCGZ010020830.1:162500-165314 GCA_037179515.1 Halocaridina rubra | reverse complement strand
TTGGCAACTGTGTAACAGTAGAGGAGTATTACTATGAAGTCCAGTGTTTCGGATCATGGAGTATGTTATCCTTTTGTACCATGTGTCAGAGTTCTTAGAGATATGGTTGACTTTTCTTCTATAATGCACAAGACATCTATGATATTTTTTGCATTACAGGATTCTCCAGTATGGTTCCACGTTCTGGCAATGAGACTTTCTAGAGATCTCCATACTGTGATGGGGAGTTGTTCTGAGTTGGCTCTTTCAGCAACCTTGACGGAGAGCTTTTCTCTTTTGATTCAAGAGTTGCAAAGGGGAGTGGCCTTCGACATTGTGGTTGATTTTCTCCCATATTTGGCCCATGGGTGAGCATTCATTGAGTGTGCTGAATAGCTTGAGCAAATTGTTCCTTTGAATTTCTATTACTTTTGCTGACAAGTTCCTTGACAAGTTGGAGTACTGGATAAGATCTTTCGGTAGGGCAGTTTCCATGTATTTGTCTATTGATATTGAGTCGATGATTGACTTCTTTTAACATGTCTCAGTAATACCATCTGCCTTTGTGCTTAAAATGCCTATGTTTAAAGAGTGAGATTGAGTAGTCAGCTATGTCTTAAGTGATGTCAGTTAAGTTTGCCTTTATGTGGTCAATTTTTTATGGAGATAGATATGTGTATATTATATGCTGGTCTGCTTTTCAAAGCTGCTCGAGCTGGCCTGTTTGAAACTTCATTGAGGTGAAGGAGCAGGAATCTGATAAGCATCTCGGATACCTCAATCGAGGTTAATCACTTAATGCTCACTGATAATTTGAGGTGTACTTTATAAAGTAGTACCTGTCCTCGAGATATTTGAAAAGAATTTGAGGTCCATTATGCATTCTCTGTTGAGGGGTAGCTCGCTGCAGCTAAGCAGTACTAAGTATTCACATTAATCTGGCAGAAGCATTATATACTGCCTATTTTGCAAAGTAATCGGAGTAATATCTGAGGTGGTGGAGACTGAAGTCCTCTTCCTTAACCAGGTCATTTGGCTGAGCCGAAAAGTGAAAGAAGGTCTACATCAACTTGGTTGGCCTATAGATATTATAGGATATAAGGCCACAGCTTTGAATTTGTGGTTGATTGGGAGGGTGACATTGTCACATGGATCTTTTCCTTGCTGAATATAACATTGCCTGTATTCCCACCCGTAGTACACAGGTCACAGGAGTAGCACATGGAGCATGGTATTCTGGGAAGGATGTCTCGTAGAGTCTCTTCAAGCATGATTGCATTATCTAATTCTGTCTTGACAATGCAGTCTAAATACTTTTTTTTTCCGTTCCTCAAGACTTGAGCATTCCAGTGCAGGATCTCGAGATCTGGTATACTGAATTACTGAATAGGAGGGGGAAAATAAGTAGAGGGCTGGTGGAAGTGTTTCAGGTTTTGCAACCTACCTTCATTACATCCTTGACAAGAGTGTTAGCAACTTAATTAACATGCAAGTAGTTGCCATTCCTGCAATTACCCTTGCTGTTGCAGAACAGTGAAAGAATGAAGTTGAATGCTACTAAAATTATGTTCCTGATATTCCACAGAGTGAAGAAGGATTGGTCGTGAGATTATGTCTCTTATGCTAGGACTTTTGGTATAGGAGAAGGTGCACAATATAGGAGATTCTGGGGGACTGAGAAGGCTGGGATGGAGTAGGGACAGGAATCTGAAAAGGCAATAGGCTGGGGCTTCTAACATAGGGGAAAGCATGATGGGTGGGATGAAGGGGAAATGACTATGGTCGG
The DNA here is from genome assembly GCA_037179515.1 of Halocaridina rubra. Classification (NCBI taxonomy): domain Eukaryota; kingdom Metazoa; phylum Arthropoda; class Malacostraca; order Decapoda; family Atyidae; genus Halocaridina; species Halocaridina rubra. Next base: position 163,549 of record JAXCGZ010020830.1, on the reverse strand, counting down.
CAAATGCGGAGGGAGGGGAGATACCAACCTCTGGAGAAGAGTGGCGAGGGTAGAAATGAAAGCAGGGATGAGTTACAAGGGCTGAGCAGGAGTAGGTAGAATTCAAACAAGAATCCTTTTAAGCATCTTAAGACAGCAAGAGTTCTAAGCATGATGATTTAGACAGCATATCAGGCACTAGAAAAAAAATTTCTCCATCCTTCTCAGTTTGTTTAGGGATGATACTCTGTGTCATGCTGTTGTATAGTGTTATTCTAAGACTGTACTTATTATATAGGTAGCGAGGTCGGTGATAGAGATGCATCGTTCAATTAACAGTAATTTATATAGAGAAAACTTGAACTTAGGTTATGCCTCAAAGCTCCCATTTCTATAGGTCCTGCAAGTCACTATTCCTCCCCAGCACAATCAACAATTCCCTGCCCCCTTCGGGGGAGGTTTCTAACTAGGACGTAAGTTCTGCCACCGGCAAGGACTCACTTCTAACAGACACGGTCTCCGTATGCCGTCCTCTGGTGGCGGGTCTTCGAGTGCGCACTCTGCCCTCTAGCGACTATTGGCGTCTATATGAGATGCCATACGACAATGCCCTTTGCTACATACAGCACATCTCGTCGAGTATGCATAGGTGCTTTTGTGGTGACTGTATTTTTGCCACTGAAGCACCTCAGAAATTCAGGATATTACGCCTTTAGCTTGAAGATACACCATATGCTGACTTTAATCTTTGTGGGAGGAAGTCCATCACCGTGGTGTTGCAGTGGCCGGCAGCGTGACATACCCTACCTTGAGGAGATAGACAGTGACCAGAGCATTAGAAAATGTTGCAGGACGTGTTTGGAAATCCTATGAGCTGATTTAAGCTCAATAAATTGAGGCCTTTCCATGGCTTGTATTTTCTCAGCAAATTCGTTGCTGGGGGAATGGTGGATAAATTCATTCTTCAGAGTAGGATTAATGTACGTGCAGTCTTTGTCAAAATAGACTCCAACACTTGTAAGAAATGGCATGCCTACACAGGGTATAAGACTGACTTTAAGCTTGGAGAC
>JAXCGZ010020830.1:135000-145000 GCA_037179515.1 Halocaridina rubra | reverse complement strand
GGCATTGATTTGTCTTAAAATTAAGCCTTAAAAACTACTCCTGAAACAAAACATGTTTGACTGTGTGTAAAGTCAAAATATTTATCGTCTTTATATGCAATTACTATTCAGAGACCACTTAACATAAAAACTTAATGAATCTAAAGATTAAATCATAATTCAAATCATACACTTTATCAATGGCACTTACTCAACACTATATTTAAGGGAGACTCTGAGTTTTCGCTTAAAATTATCTTAAAGCTAGCAAAACAAAAAAAATAAACATAAAAATAAAAATATTTTGTCTCCTTTTTTAGCACAAAAGACGGTGGGGACATTTTCTTTCCCATTTTTTTCAGTTCTAATACGGAGGTAATTTTAATTAACCAATAAGGGATTTTTTTAAATACCCTTCTTTCTCTCTTCACTAAAATTTGGACATGTATAGGGATTATTTTTCTTTCTCATTTACGTGGCTTCTAAAGGTATTATTAAAATATTTTAAAATATTTCTGCGTTTCTTTTCCTCTCTTTTTACTACAGTTATGACACGTATGGGGATCTCCTTGTTTCTGGGATTTCATCAAGATTACCTGGGTTTTTAAAGTAGTTTAAAACTTTTATTCTTTTAGGACTGTCCTCCCTGTCTTAGGACGACTTTCGTTTTCTCTGTCCCTTGCTCATGAATTCTTGCTAGGTGCGATTCCACGGTTTCCCTCGGGGATTCTTTCGCTTTCACTCCCCCGCCGTCCTCGCTGCAGGCCCAGGTTTGTTGCCATATCTCCGTTACTCGGTTAGGCAAAACAAAAAGGACAAGGACTGGGCCCATCCCGCTAATCCTTCCAGCCCGGCTTCCTCGTCCCGCCCTCGGCCGATCTTGACTAAGACCACCACGCAGGAGACCTGCAACGTCACAGCGTTTCTCTTCCTGTACGGTCCTCCACACGTACCTTCGAAGTAGATCGCGGGATGAAAGTTTGAACCTCTGTCACTACTACAGTTGTAAGAAAGGTTCCCTATGACTTCAGGGTACCAACAATGGCCATACGTTGGTAATCGAGGCTATACTTTGCCTCCCCTGCAACTGCAAGTGATTGCAATCTCTATTCAATGGGCACTAGGGACTTGTCTGACGGACAAAATCTAAAGACTTTTAGAACTTGCAGGTCGGGGCTGCCTAGGAATAGGGTGGTAATGGAAGGTATGTGTCTACACAACTAGATTATTATTCCAAGATACTTAGGACTTAGCAACTGCTACATAGCATTACTCTACTATAAATGTCAAAAAGAACAATCATTAAATGCTGAGAAAAGCCACTAAAGAAACATTCTTATTAGCGGTGGCTACGGTAACATCAAGTATGAATTCAGATAAAAGATACAAATCATCAAGTTACTGCTGATTTCATTTCAAAAATAATAATTAGCAACAGGCCATTGAGAGATAGCAACAATATCAGTCAACATAATAACATTACTAATAATCATGATCTAAAAATAAGAATAATAAACAATAAAAATAAATATACTAAATCAGAAATATCAATATATATACAGTGGAGACTGGCATTCAGAAGTAAGAACAGAGTTCTATACTTATATTTCATAGTGATGCTTATTCTAACACAGTCTCCTTTAATATTCAAATTCCTGCTGTCATAATCAATGTATATATATATAGCATAAGTGGCAACTTGCTGGCTCCACAATTTGTCAATGGGAGTTCTATCTATTCTCTAAACAGTTGCGACATGTGGCACAAACATTTATGCAAATGGCGGTACTATCGATATCTTATCAGTATTTATGCAATAACAGCATGCAACAATCTATTGACTGCGATGAAATGTAGGCACAATTATCGCCTAGCTTCGCTGAAAAAAACACACAAAAAAAACTCAAAGACAGCAACGTTCTTTTAGCATTGAACGGAGCCTCTGTCAGGCTCAGAGTCGAGTGAAAGGTAGGAGAGAGAGAGAGAGAGAGAGAGAGAGAGAGAGAGAGAGAGAGAGGCTGGGTGACCGTGAAATACGTTGCAGTTTCCACTCACAAGTCAGCTGAGATGGGCCTCTGTCTTTTACTTGTACTGAAAATAAAAAATCGTCGCAGAGTATCTCTAATAATAAAAATAAATAAACAAATGAACGTGAATAAACGTTAGCAATGACCATCGATAGAGTCTTACGTTTATTGTCAGCGGCTATTCTCATTCCCTCATTAACAAAAACAAAAGCAAAAAGAACTTAGTGTACAACTGCAGAACTGTCGAAGCATAAATCCATTCCTTTCTGTTTAATCTTGATAAGGACTTTACTGTAACAGCATACACATCCTTGTCTATAATGACAATCTCTCTCTTTTCATGCTATAAATCAGAGGGTTAAGTCGAAGCACACACACTGATGAAATTAAAGCAAAAAAAACTAAAATCATATGTGACAGTATCCCTACTACTATCAACAAAAGTACAAATATCCTTTTCTTAACAACTTCTTAAAAAGGACTTAAGTGTCATTAATTTTAACTTTAAAACTCAGCAAATAATCTCTAATAATCTCAATTATCTTTAATTAGCCCGATTGTAATCTAAAATTCATGAAAATGCTAGGGATTAACCATGGTTATCTCTAGATAATCTTTTCAGAATCCTTTAAGTAAGATTTTAAAGATTTCTTCAATACAAAAAGAACTATAACAAAAACGGGTATCTAAGAATATAAAAAGTCTATCTCTGTGTATGCAATAATAAAAACAAAAAGTATATTTCATTATCAACAGTAAGGAATGCATTTTGCTTAAACTTCAAAATCTCGTACGGAGTTGTACATAAACAATTCAAACATAAAATATATATCTTCTTTTACTATCTCGAATTTGACTTATATCTGCTCTCTCAAATACGGGATACAGCTGTGTAACATTCTTGTTGTCATTTCGTGTCAGCTCTCACTCTTTCTTTATGACCAAGCCGAAATAATTTTGATAAAACATTATCATGGCTAAAACTCGCAAAGTTTTACTTTATCAATCTAACATATCTCTTCAGACAAATAATGTATATACTGCAGCTAGCAAAGAAAATAAAGAATCATTCATAGATTCACGTCCTTCATCACGTAACATCTATCTTGGAATCTCTCGGAAATCGAATAATAATCTCAATGGCGGAGTAGGGGACAAAACAAAAATAAAACAAACTTGGCATTTCAACCATATCTGGGCAGGTGGAGAATTACTTTCTCATCCATATCCGTCACTAGATATTGCAACAGCGCATCACCTCCCATAAATACACTCTGATATGGCATGCAGAAGGACCTGGCGGAGCAGGGGAACGATCCTCGCAGACTCCCCAATCATGCTTCCTAACGGTGCTTTCCGCGATTTCACCCCCTAGAGCAACCCCCCCATTATACCCCCAGTCATTCATACTCATTCTCTGCCTCACTCGCTGCATCACTTACAAAACAATCGTCCCCTTTCTGTAAAATTCCCTGTTATTTACAACATGTTGGTTTTCCTTTCCCGGTCTCTCTGAAGAAGAGTAAAGGTGAAATCTCGGCTGAGCCGTGCGGTCACAGACTTCCTCACCAGTCCTAGGTCCCATTCTAACGAACAAACAAACATTCTACTCCCTTGAAGCTACGTTTGGGTGACACTGAAAAACCTTCCCTATTCTAGGACAGCACAAATTCCTCTAATTTACTCTTACTTTCGCCTGCATAGCGTGAAATCAAAAAACTCATCTCTAACTAATATCACGAAATTTCTTATTCTTCAAAAAAAAACATGCCACACACGTATCGTAATATTAATTCCCCATCATCATAACACAAAAAGAACGATCTGTCGTTTATGTCTTTCTTTCGCTAAAACATTCCTCCCGCGTAGAAAAAACAAACAAAACACAAAAAACTTAAAAACAGGCGCAATCTTAACACTCGATTTCTTACGCTTTAAGAAATTAATATAACAATGATTTCACGTACATTAAATATCAAGGATCAGTACAATTACTACGGATTTACAATAACGAGGTTGGGAGATCGAATGGTCACTTCCGCATTCCTTTCTCGAAAACCACACGTGTTCTAAGTAAAACCTTAAAAGCGGATTCAAGTATATTACTCACTATAATTCTTACACTTAAGAAATTAATATACTGTAATAGTGATTTCACGTGCATTAAATTTGTCAATTAAAAATCGATACATTCGCGTTCTTAAAATTCAATCTAGGCATTAATACAAATAAATGGAACACACTTCCAACGCAAATTCTTTATATTACTCAAATTATAACAAAAACGGAGTTTATTACTGCTTATAGCTATTAGTACAAATTATCCATGTTAGTAATGGGTACAGAAATTCTACTTTTATCAACTTATTAAGCGCCACACCCCTTATAAGCGGGTTGGCTGAGTCAAAGCATAACTACAAGATAAAATGGCGGCGTCCACCGACCTCAATTTCTTTTACTAATTGTCCCATTACTCACTGGATACAGATCACAAGTACTTAGCTATTTTAAGGAGGTGGTCCTGAAAAACTTCATGGCAGAAGGCAAGGAAGGAGCGGGTTTTCCTTCTTCTCTTCGAGTAAAATCGTCGAATCGCCGTCTTCTTGGTCGGATCCGGCAACTTATACCTCCTGTAATGGGCATTTTCACTCAATGCTCCGGTCACACTTCGGCTTACTAAGAAATATCTTAGAAATAGTTCCTTCAAAGTTTTATAGTATTCTCTATTTGACCACTCGTCACTTCTCATCCGCAGACCCAAGTATTTCAGGAAGTCGGTCGCGGGAATTATGGACGGACATTCGCGGTCTTTTACATTTGCGCCGTCGAGGTATAAAAGTGAATTTTTGACTCGAGGCGTCTTTACAACCAGGGCACAGGGTGGGGGCATGTCCTGCTGCGTTCCCTGTGTCACCACGGGGTTCGGAGCGGCCGGCTGTTCGTCGATGTTTGAGGCGTCGGTTTCACTGTCGGCGTCGGCCAAGTTCCTTCTCGACGGAGCGGCGTCGGCGCGTGCTTGTAGGCGCCGCACTTGCTCCTCCAGTTCGAGAATTCTCCGGTGTTTGGCCTCGTCACTCATTTCTTGAATTGGGAGATGTTGGATTTCTGCTTTTGCCATTCTTATTTTCTTTTCTTTGCACTGGTTTCTTCTGATATGAGAGTCTCTGTGTATGTTTTCCAGGCGTGATGATCCGTACTGCGCTGCCGCCAAGTTGTCGTATGAATTTTGGACTTCCATTCGAATTCACACTTTGTAAGATGATTGGGTTATCTCACCGTTTGTCACCACTGACGTAGGGTAATTACCTCCTTACGTTGTATACTTATAATTATGGTAGCGTGGTTACAAGGTAAGAATGGACAAGCAGTAGTTCCTTTGCTTATATTTATTCTAGAGTACAACACATCTTCGACGCCTCAATGCCCCCACCCTATGACTATCACAATCTATGATCTATTCGTGCCCCTGGCAAAGTTCTAACTAGCTGTCTCTGCCCCGGGTGGCTCTTGAAATACCCCCAGGGGCAGGGCGTGGCTTAACATCCAATTCTCCAATGAAATCAGTGAGATCTAGTCCAGCTAATCAGCGCCAGGTTCAAAGTGGAATCCCGCCTACTTCCGAGGAGGAGTTATTGGGCATCTCTCCTGGGCGTGTACCTGCGTACGAAACATAAGTTGATGTTTCGTGCGGTTTAGGAAAGGGCTAACTTCTTGGCCTTTCCCACCCTCCTCAGGTACTCCATGTCGGATGCCAAGCCTCAGGGGTCCGGTCACATATCTCCTTGACGCCCTCTACAAACACCGGCCGCACCGCAGAAAACAATTGGGAGAGTATTCTATTTCACCCTTGACTTCTAGCCTCACATGTTTCTCTTCACGACTTGTGGTGTTTTCGAGGACCGAGGGTCCCTTATCCTGTAGGCCTCTTGGGGGGGGTGCATGGCGCCAGCGGTTAGTTCCAGGTGCCTAGCCACAAATCTTGGTGATCCCAAGGGAACACATGGGCGGCACCCAAAACTCAATAAAAGTGAGGGCATGTAATAGAATATCCGTGGCCTCGACTAACCGTTACCCCTCAAGATGTGTTACAAGTTTCAGATCCTGGCTTCAGCATGACGGACTGGCTTCAGCATGACGGAAGTCATACGACAATATATATATATATATATATATATATATATATATATATATATATATATATATATATATATATATATATATATATATATATATATATATATATATATATATATATATATATATATATATATACACACACACACACACACACACTGGAATATACATCCCCCTTATGGAATCAGCACATGAAAAAGCACGTAGTGACACTGGCAAAACTTCAAAGACATGCTACGAAACTGATGTCAGATATACGCAATCTCAGTTATGATGAGAGGCTGAGGGAATTAGACTTACCATCTCTCGAAGGTAGAAGATTGAGGGGGGATATGATGACAGTTTCTATAGTCCTTCATGGTTATGACAGAGTGGATAGGGGTCAATATTTTGGTATGGCTGGCAGTAGAACTAGAGGTCATAGTTTGAAGATTCGTAAGAAAACTTCTTTGCAGGATGTAAGGAAGTAATTTTTTAGTGTAAGAGTAGTTGATAATTGGAATTGGCTAAGCGAGGAGGTAGTTAATGCTACCTCAATCCATAGCTTTAATGGCAAGTATGATAAGCATCACTAAGTACAAAATGGAAACGACCAGGAGACGGGAAGTTACGAGCTTGGGGCTCTTTCCTGTAAGCACAACTGGGTAATTAAAATTAGGTAATTACACACACACACACACACACACACATATACATATATATATATATATATATATATATATATATATATATATATATATATATATATATATATATATATATTATATATATATATATATATATATATATATATATATATATATATATATATATATATATATATATATATATATATATATAAAGTCTTCTCTGCACGAAACCAGAGTAGACTTTAAATAATACAAAATACGATGCATAATATGAGGAGTCTTGAATATGGTAAGATAAACGTCCTTTATACTAGTAATTACCTAATTGTAATTATCTAATTGTGCTTACGGGAGACAGCCCCAACGTCGTAACTTCCCGTCTCCTGGTCGGTTCCATTTTGTACGAGTGATGATAAGTCTACTTCCCTCAGCCTCTCCTCATAACTGAGATTGCGTATATCTGGCACCAGTTTCGTCGCATGCCTTTGAACTTTTTCCAGTGTAACTACGTGCTGTTTCAAGTGTGGATACCAAAAGGGGGCTGCATATTCAAACTTTGGCCTCACATAGGTCACATAGCTATTTCTGAACATTTCCTTGTCCATGTGTCTGAATCCTACTCTTACATTGGCTAAGAAAGCATATGCTACCCTTGCTATGCCATTTATATGTCTTTCTGGAGAGAAATCTGCAAGTACGTTTACTCCTAGATCTCTCTCACTCTCTGTCTCTTGAAGTTCTGCTCCTGTCATTGAGTAGTCAAGATTGGGCCTTCTTGCACTTGTACCCATTCTCATTACCTTACATTTTGAAGTATTGAATTTCATTAGCCATTTTTCTGACCACTCATGCAGCCTATTTAGATCTTCCTGAAGTTCTCTACCATTGTTCTCGTTTCTTACTTTCTTCACAATCTTTGCATCATCTGTAAACATATTCATGAATGAATTTACAGACTCTGGTAGGTCATTTACATATACAAGGAACAAAAGTGGCCCTAAAACTGAACCACGTGGAACTCCACTACTGACTCTTCTCCATTCTGACACTGCCTGTCTTACTCTAACCCTCTGTTCCCTTCATTCTAAGTATGTTTTTTTTTATCCATTCCTAGACATTTCTACCTATTCTAGCCATTGCTTGCAGCTTCTTGATAAGTCCCCCGTGTAGGGCAGTGTCAAATGGTTTCTGGAAGTCTAGGAATACGCGCATGCCTGTGTTTTTTGTGCATTGCTTTAAAAATATCCTCTAAAACGGGTAAGCTAATTTCAAAGCAGCCAGGTAATAATAACCTTCCAAAGTAAATTATAGACTTTACAGCGCACATTAAAAACTACAGCGATGGCAACAGCAACACCTCTTACGATGTGAAATATGTTTCTAGTCAATAGTCTATACACTTCAGACAATGATGATTTCACATAGGGAAATTACTTTTTTCTAAAGTAAAGACTTAAGTAATCATAAAGTAAGACGCTTAAGGCAATATTGCGCAATGTAAGGGGTTGGGATGAAGTATTTATTGCAAGATGTGTGTACTGCCATAAAACAATTTGTATATATTATTTCTTATATAACTTTTCAACATATATAAGATACTTAACATTTTAAATAATCTCGCTTTACTAAGCGCACTACGAAAATACACATACATCTATATAAAGATAATACATACACTTAGAAAATACAAAGTAAACAATGTTTTATATTCAGAATCATTATTTCTTTATCAAATAACAACCCTCAAAATACATAATTAAGGTCAAACACACATGTTCATATAAACACAAATGCTCCGTACGTGTGGACCATAATCCTTCACCCATATGTAATATTGCTAATAGAAATTATAGAGCATATATTCACTTATTTTTGTCTGAGTGGGAGAGAGTTTAGCATAGCTTTTCCTAATTCTTCATATTTTCCCCTCATGGAAATATGAAACAATGATTTAAAATCTGTTTCTGCTGCCTTGCAGGTGCACACGGGAGGGTGAAAGTCTTGGAGAGTAAACCTTGACAGAAAATCCGGAGTGAAAGACTCGAAGGTTGTTGATAGGTTGTAATTCTCCAAACCATCCTCTGGCATTTACAAAGCTGCTTGATTTCCGAACGTATTGAATACGTCTTTAATTTGGATCCGATCAGCAGCGTCGAAAGAGAGGATAAGTGCAAAATGGGCTAGGCATTTCTCCCTTATCTTGAGCTCAGTCAAGTAGCAAACTTGCTGCTGTAACAGTCTGTCAAGACGAAAAGAGCCATATATTTGTAGATAAAACGACTCTATATGAAAAGAAAAGGAAGCTTATCTGATCCCAGGGATAATCTGTAGAAATTGTTTGAGAAGCGAAGATTTGTTTATATGTGTATGGACATTTAAAAGCATTGCAAAAAGATACTAAAGAGACTCAATAGGAGATATATGCAGGCTGGAAGCTATGAAAACAAGGGGAGAGGTGAATTATGTAAATAACAGTGAAATGGCATAGGAGTTCCATCACACTTATTTGGGGTTGGGCACAGTAGGACTGAAGCTGGGGAATCAAGCTAGATGCCCATCCTATAATACCACCGTAAGCGGTTACGGTACGTCGGGACCCACTACATTTGCAATATACTAAAAGAATAAATGTGTGCGTGTGTATGCGTGCGTGTAATCAAATAAACATATCACATGTGAAAACGCACAAGGAGTATATATATATATATATATTAAACATATGAAATTTTTTTGTAATTACAACCATGATCGTAAATGAGGTGTTTACTTCCCTCGATACAAAAAAGACATACTTGCCTTATTCATTCTGAAGACTATAATAGATTAATATGTCATCCATTATTTGTAGAGAGGTATATAGTAATACCTACGTCTGTAGCTCCTGTCACTGAATTTACCTGAAAGGTAAAAGGGAGAAACATCTGACCAAGGAAACAGGTGTTATTATAAAAAATCATCAGTCATAATTATTTAATCGTGAAACTACATTACGTAACTGACTTGGACAATGAAAGAGGGTTATAAGAATGACTCTCGAATCGATATGATCGACTCCAATAGTAATTTCCATTGAAATATTCCTTCTTACCTGAAAGAAATGATGATCGAAATTGATGGAGTTAAATAAAAAAAAACACCAGAAAATCTACATTTTATCACCTAACTTAATTGTGGGAGTTAAAGATACAGTAATTTTTTTCTTAATCAGGGCTAAACTAACCTAACTTATCG
>JAXCGZ010020830.1:127500-130000 GCA_037179515.1 Halocaridina rubra | reverse complement strand
TTTCTGAATGTTCAGGTGTTAGGCAACTTCGTTGTGGACTTAAAACTGCTTTCATGTGAGAGAAAATTTGCTCACAGGAATAAGTTGAACCAAAAGCTGAAAGAAGAGCAAAAGCAATTTTCTTCAAACAGATGAAAGATCTCGGGAGGGATGTCCAGCAGTTGAGAATAGCAGCAGACTTTTCTAAATATTCGTCTTCCAGAGACTTCCTTAGTTCAACAAATTTTGATGTCCATAATTATGAAGACCTAAATTCGGCCTGCTGCATTTCAAAATCATCCATATCCATCCAACTAGTAGTTGTCAAATTAAGTATGTCAGGCTTAATAAGGGATGAAAATAAGGATCCATGAATGTGGAAGTCTTGACTTCGTTTATCAAATTCTGATTTGAATGCTTCAGTGTACTCCTGAAGCTCATCTATATTCACTTCAAATTGATTTGAATGATTCTTCACATTTGAGAAGTACTTGAATGCTTTGATGCTGAAGTCACGGGTAAAAATGTCCAGTTCCATTGTAAATGTTTTCCAATAGCTGAAAATATCAAGTACTGTTTGACCCTGTCCTTGTAATATCAAAATCAGTTTATTTATATGTATGTTTATGTCAGTCAGAAACATCAACTTTACCAACCAGTTTTCATCACTCAATTCAGGAAAATATTTCTATTTTTCATCAAGAAACACCTTAACAGCTTCAAGACAATATACAAATCTAGTTAAAACTTTACCTCGACTAAGCCAGCGAACATTGCTGTATAACACAAGATCTCCATATTCACACTCAATTTCTTGTAGAAGAGACTTGAATTGCCTGTGAACCAGTGAAGAATGAGAAACAAGAAAATTGACTATATTAACAACAGTTGTCATCACAGAGACCAAATTCAGAGATGAGGCCTTTGCACATAAGTTTTCCTGATGCATAATACAATGAAAATTTACCAGTTTGCGTCCAACATGATTTTCAAGAAATTTAACAAATCCTTTCTTCTTGCCAACCATTGCAGCAGCACCATCGGTTGTCACACAGAATAATTTGTTCAAGGCGATGTCATGTTTAGCAAAATAAGTAATAAATGCAGTCAAAATGTCTTCTGCTTTGGTTGTATCATGAAGGGATAATAAGCAACATAGCATGACCCAACGAACACTTTGTTAAATTTTGAGAACTGACACGTGATACGGCTGAGTGCCATTGGAAATTGCTTGGCTTGCCAAGTGTGGCACGCGTGCCGTAGCTTGCCGACCCCTGCTCTAGACAACCTAAATAGGACCAATAACCATTCCTTCAAGATTATGTGATGACCAAAAGATATATTAAAGACTGATTATCAAATGTCGAGTACAGAGTAGGAAAGTGAGATCAGAGAGAGAACCTTTCTTACAGAACTACTCTAATCCTAAGGAAAAACTCTCTGCAGCTCAGTCAGCACAAATATTATGAAGAAAACAACTACAAAAAAAGAAGAAGAAAAGTCATCATCCTTTGATTGCATGTAATGATGAATTGTGAGATGAGAATCTTTTGGTGAATTCTCCTTCAATGGAGCTTGTACTTAGAAGAGGTCTCTATTGAAAAGGTTTTCTCTCCAAATAGTAAAAACTGTAGCTGATAAAAGTAGATTAATTCTCCCAGGAAGAGCTTCCCCAAAAGATGCACCTGAAAAGCTTCATCAGGCGTAAGAATATGTATATCAAAGTAAGATCTGCAAGGAAAGGAAAAACAGTGATAAGATGGAGGTTTGGCTTGTCTAAAAAAATGACTATATTGTTACCAATATATTTTGTTTGAGATAAAAAGGAGGAATTCACCATCAATTCCTTCGTCAACCTCCTCAGAAAAACCCTAATGTTTTTCTTGATAAGTAAAGCAGAACTCCATAATTCATTGTAATGATACTGACATATGATCATGTTGTTAACAAATGCTTTTTATACACCAAGCTTGGAAGATAGTTTTGTGCACCCAACCTTCGACACTCATTTATTTTGTCATTAATTTATAAACAGTTATCCATGTTACAAACACTGACGCACTAACCCTTGAAGCTAATAAATTATGACGTTCATCATGGCTTTTAATAATTACAAAAGTTTGGGGAGATCCTAAGGAACCTCGACAACAAGAAAGTGCATTTATAGATAGCTCATCAAGGGTTACTTTGTATCGTTTTGCCCTCCGATGTTATGGAGCAATTATGAAATATCCCTCAACCAATGAGTCTGTTGCCTGAGTAGCGCATACAAATCCCTTATGGGCCATGTAAAATTTTCGTTCCTCAACTTCATTTTAATGCAGATATCCAGAAAAAAAACTGCACCTGCAAGATTGGTGAATAATTAGCAAGATTACTTTTTTCAAGAGTTACTAAAAGGGCGTCAAGTACAAACGAGTGTCCTCGTAATGAAATAACAGCTTGTAAAAGATAGTGAAACCAGTTCTTGCAAGTATTTTTCCTTCCTTCTTACACCAACGTGATATTTGCCAGATGTAGC
>JAXCGZ010020830.1:112500-117500 GCA_037179515.1 Halocaridina rubra | reverse complement strand
TTTTGAATCAACGCGTATCTTCTCTTGGGATATTGTGAATGATATCTGAAGCTGTTCAGAAATATATATATATATATATATATATATATATATATATATATATATATATATATATATATATATATATATATATATATATATGTATATGTATATGTAAATATATATATATATATATATATATATATATATATATATATATATATATATATATATATATGTATATGTATATGTAAATATACATATATATATATATATATATATATATATATATATATATATATATATATATATATATATATATATATATACAAATATATATATATATATATATATATATATATATATATATATATATATATATATATATATATATATATATATATATATATATATATATATATATATATATATATATATATATATATATATATATATATATATATATATATATATATATATATATATATATATATATATATATAAACAGAAACAATACAGAAGTAATAGGTTAAGACGGTGGTCTTTTGAAAATACTGTGAGTCCTCCAGTTCAAAAGTTAAAATGAGATTCCAAACGATGATTTATATTATGAAATATGATGGATGCGGAGCTCGGTTTTCTACAGAATATGTGACAAATTAACCTGGAGCATGCTAAGGAAATCTAAAATTGAAAGAACAGGAACGAAAGAAAAAAGAAGAGAACTCAAAACTCTGGAGGTCCCCATATACTGAGGCATATTTAAGTGTTCCAGTGGTAGGGCGAACAACAGGAACTATTCCTATACCTCGCTCTCCCTCTTTTTACTTTTTTATTTTATAGAATTTTCTATCTGTATGTCTCTGAAAGCCTCTGAATTTGTCTGCTTTTGGCCCCCTATTTTACATATAAAGGAGTTGCTATTTTGCTTATAAATATATTAGAGCGCTTAAATATTGCAATCATCCTTAGAATACCTTTGGCATCAGAATAGCAATGCAATGGTTGGATATGCATATCCAAACTGACAAATAGACACTAAACCATACAAGAGAGAAAATTGATAATTGTTTAAACCAGACCAACTCGCTTCCATCCATTTGCCAACCACCATCTTATAAAAAGACCAGAAAGCAGCTCCTCTTGTATACGAGTTATATTCTGTTGCACAGCATATTCTTCTCTTTTTATGAGTGCGACACCAAGATGGACAAATAAAATTGCACTCATCGGGCCCGGGCACCAAGAAAACGAGTAAGAACGTAAAGAGAAATAGGTATGGGAAGTGTTGTAACTTGTCAAATGTGAAAGGATTGTAGTCTTCCTTCAGTTACGGTTCTCTTTCTATGCCTACATCAACACCGAATATTCTGGAATATTCGTGACACATGTCTTATAATCCCTTCACATCTGACAAGTCACAATATTCTCCAGCTCTCCTTCTCTCTATGTTTTCTTCGTGCTCAGGCCCGATGAGGGTAGATATATATTTTTGGCCCGTCCTGGTGTCACAATCATTTAAAAAAAAAAAAAAGATTTGTGACGAATACACCAGAATATTCGGTGTAGATGTAGGCATAGGGACGAACTATAATCGAATGATGACTTAAAATCGAGCTGCACTAGAATAGTAACAGCGCCATAATGATATTACTATTTCTGTTCTCTTAGTCGGTTCTATTGGAAGAAAGATTGAGAGATAAAGAGTTAGAAATATCATGAACTCTGAACCGTTCCCTAGAAACGTTGAAGCCTAACATCTGTTTTCAGTAAAAGATATGAAACAACCACCATTTTTATAAAATATTAAATAATCTATTTTAGAAATATATTAATAATAATAATAATAATAATAATAATAATAATAATAATAATAATAATAATAATAATAATTATATTAATAATACTAATAATAATAATAACAATAATAATAATAATAATAATAATAATAATAATAATAATAATAATAATAATAATAATAATAATAATACTAATAATAATAATAATAATGATAATAATAATAATAATAATAATAATAATAATAATAATAATAATAATAATAATAATAATAATAATAATGAAAATAATAAAAATAATAATAATAATAATAATAATAATAATAATAATAATAATAATAATAATAATAATAATAATATTAATAATAATAATAATAATAATAATAATAGTCTATCTATCTAACTTGGCTGTTTCCCCCTTTAATTGGGGGGTAGCCGACATCAAGAAAAGAAAACAATAAAAGGATTACTTTGCTCTATGGGCAATGACGGGGAGCTAGCACCGTTCAGATGGCACTGCTGGAGTGCCACAGCCCATCCTCCCGGTTCTTCCACAACCTGTGTCGCTTCACAACTGCCAACTCCTCCTACTGCCCCTACCATAGGGCTACCTCTGTAAGATGCAGCCCCGTGGTAACAGCAGATGCCCATCAGAGCTGTGTCACAATCGCTCGCCACTCATTCCTATTCCTAGCACGCTCGCTTGCTTCCCTCACATCCGTCCTCCTATCGTTCAGGGCTCTCCTTACTCCATCCATCCATCCAAACCTAGGCCTCCCTCTAGCATTTCTCCCATCAACTCTCGCATTCATCACCTTTTTCAGCAGTCTTTCATCATCCATCCTTTCCACATGGCCAAACCATCTCAGAACATTCATATCTACTCTGGCTGCAATTTCTCTCCTCACACCCGTTCTTGCTCTCACCACTTCATTCCTAACCCTATCCAATCGAGATACACCAATCATACTCCTCAGGCATTTCATCTCAAACACATTTAGCTTCCGTCTCTCACTTTCTTTCATACCCCATAACTCTGATCCATACATCACATTTGGCACAACCACTTTCTCATACAAAACTTTCTTAACATTCATTTCCAACCCTCCATTCTTCATCACTCCTTTCAATGCACCCAACACTTTACATCCTTCATTTACTCTGTGACACACACCTGCTTCCATTCCACCATTTGCAGCTATAACCGAGCCTAAATACTTAAACTGATTAACTTCCTCAAGTGTCTCTCCATTCAACATAACATTCAATCCAGCACCATCCTCATTTCTTGTACTCCTCATAACCTTACTCTTTCCCACATTCACTCGCAACTTCCTTCTCTCACACACCATTCCAAATTCTGACACTAGCTGACACAGCTTTTCCTCTGAATCTGCCACCACCACAGTATCATCTGCAAACAGCAACTGATTCAGCTCCCACTCGTTATCATCCCCATCTACCATTCTCAAACCTCGATCACGCACTCGCTCATTCACCTCTCTTACAACTCCATCAATATACAAATTGAAGAGCCATGGTGACATCACACATCCCTGTCTCAGTCCCACACTCACTGGAAACCACTCACTCACTTCATTCCCTACCCTAACACAAAGATAAGTTTTTATTTTTGCATTGATTCAACCGGGCCTTATTAAGGAGGATTACGGCAATTGTAAAGAGATGCAGAGATTTTATCATAGTTTAGCTCTATCATAATAGCTCAATGTTAATTAAAAAGAGATACGTTTAATATTAGTGCCAAATTCTTTTATTAAGCGCTTCAAGAATCCTTACGGAAATTGTACAAACAATGCTTTAATAACCTTTACGAATACGGCTTCTAATAACCTTTAAGAAACTATACAATCATTACTTGAATAACCATTACAAACAATGCTTCAAATATCTTTACAGAAATAATACAATCACTGCTTGAATAATCATTACTTATAGTAATAATAATAATAATAATAATAATAATAATAATAATAATAATAATAATAATAATAATAATAATAATAATAATAACATTAATAATAATAATAATACTAATAATAATAATAATGATAATAATAATAATAATAATAATAATAATAATAATAATAATAATAATAATGATAATAATATTTTCGTTAATAACTAGCAGGCCTCTTCACTTAAAGAATATACCTTAAGTACCTGATTTTTGCTCATGAGAGAATGAAACTTCTGGTAACAAAATAATATATAGTAATTCTTTGAATAATAATAATAATAATAATAATAATAATAATAATAATAATAATAATAATAATAATAATAATAATAATAATAATAATAATAATAATAATAATAATAATAAAAAAAAAAATAATAATAATAATAATAATGATAATAATATTTTCGTTAATAACTAGCTGGCCTCTTCACTTAAAGAATATACCTTAAGTACCTGATTTTTGCTCATGAGAGAATGAATCTTCTGGTAAGAAAATAATATATAGTAATTCTTTGATGAAAAATCCTTTGGCGACATGTAATTTAAATCTCATTCTGGCAAAATTATTGATAATATTCCGATACAGACCATATGCTCTGGTCACTCATTAGGCCATGGCTTTATATATGTCAATAAAGTTTTATAAATTACTTCGTACTTTTATAACTTTTTGATATGGTCCCAATTCAACTGCAGGCATTCTACACTGAAGACAAGTAGAATAGGATGAGTGTAAGTAGTCAGTTGAACTATTACTGCCTAGAAGCAACTGATTTCAGTATTTATCGTACCGATGCTTCAGTTAAAGGTTATGTTAACCTGAATCTCCACATGAGAAAGTGAATCCTTAAACTACTGAGAAGCCATATGCCAATCCAGTTGTTAGAAATTATGCTATAAAAAGAGTTTAATAAAGATCCTGACTTACATGCACACACACTCACACATGCACACACACATTGAGTAAGCACAGACTCATACATACACACACAAGCGTGCACGTAGATATATATCTATATATATATATATATATATATATATATATATATATATATATATATATATATATATATATATATATATATATATATGTATATATATATATATATATATATATATATATATATATATATATATATATATATATATATATATATATATATATATATATATATATATATATATATATATATATATATATATACACACACACACACACACACACACACACACACACACAC
>JAXCGZ010020830.1:97500-107500 GCA_037179515.1 Halocaridina rubra | reverse complement strand
AATTTTGTCAAAGATGAATACTATCAGTGTGCATATATTTTGTTGGATAAGGAAAATAAATGAAAGAATGTTTAGTATAGGCTTAAAATAGCTGTTTAGATTGAATGGTCATTGGAAAATTAATCAATTGTTATTTGTAGATGACCCATCACCGGAAGGTGATTCTGAGGAGAAACAAGCATTTGGTGACTGAGTTAGTAATAGTGTGGGAGAAGGAAGTTGTGGGCAAATGTTGATAAAAGTTTAGCTGCGGAAAGTGCAATGAGTGTTTATGGTGGCTGGTTGAATGTTAGGGTAAGTGGAGAAATGTTTGAAAAGTTAAAAGTAATTGAACATCAGGGGCCTTATGTAGCAGTGAATGGACAAGTGGATACAGAGGTAAGATACTTAACGGGATGATTAGTGTGATAATAAAAAGCTATCTCATAATGAATGCAAAGAGGAGGTTATGTGAATAAGTGATTGTCCCTATGATTTTGTATGAACCAGAGACTAACAATGTAAAAAGATATGGGGAGAACTAACTGAATACCATGGATGTGAGGTTTTTGACCAAAAAATAAAGAGATTGAGAAAAGAGGAGGTGAGCCAGAGAATTGTTCTTAGAAGATATCTGTGGAATAAGTTAGGCCAGAGAGTGCTGAAATATTTTAGACATATGCAGAGATTGAATGAGGAGCGAATAGCATAGGCACGTGGAGAGCAGACATTAGTGAAGTAAGGACGAAATGAATATAAGAAATAAGTTGGAAGGATGGGCGATAGGCATTGTATGGACGTGATATGCCAATGGAGCAGGTAATTGAAAGATATAAGAAACAGCTGACACGGAAAGGCGTCTCCATTCACCAGCTCAGTACTGCAAGCTGTGAAAAAAGGATTTGGAGGGGGGGGGGGAGGCTATGCAATGAAGCAGTAAGGGAAAATCAGCTTCAGCTGTCATGCTTCACGGCAAAAAATCTCTGTTCACGTACTCTGTAGGCAACCCATACTGTGTGGAGAGTAAAAATTGTAGTGACTTTCTTTCCAAGGACCTATTATGGGGGATTATGGTGAAAGGGTTTCGTGTATGTGGTTTGACACAGTTACCACCCTTGCAAGGAAGATTATAGTGATTTTGCATATATATATATATATATATATATATATATATATATATATATATATATATATATATATATATATATATATATATATATATATATATATATATATATATATATATATATATATATATATATATATATATATATATATATATATATATATATATATATATATATATATATATATATACATATATATATATATATATATATATATATATATATATATATATATATATATATATATATATATATATATATATATATATATATATATATATATATATATATATATATATATATATATATATATTAATAACAATGAACTGTTAACATGCAGTCTAAAATGGTAGGAAAAGCCCATTAAATAAAAAACTTATTAATTTCGTGACCTTAGCTGGCCACCTTCTCAAAGTACAATGGCAAGTGATACAGCTAGCAAAACAGAAGACCATTTGAAAAGAAGGAATCAAAAAACCCGATCAGGGTGCATTTACATGACCGCCGGAGTTAGTAGGTAATCCCCACACACTGGCCGCAAAATGAATTAAAGTCCATACTTGACTAAATTGTATTAACAAGAGATTCTTAATAACAGTAATTAAATATATATATATATATATATATATATATATATATATATATATATATATATATATATATATATATATATATATATATATATATATATATATATATATATATATATATAAATATATATATATATATATATATATATATATATATATATATATATATATATATATATATATATATATATATATATATACACACACTTATATACATATATATACATACACAAACATATGCACATACATGCACACATACATATACACATATACACATACATACACATATATGCATATATATACAAATATATATGCATATATATATACACATACATATACACACATATACATACATACACGCACACATACATATACATATATATATATATATATATATATATATATATATATATATATATGATATATATATATATGTATATATATATATATATATATATATATATATATATATATATATATATATATATATATATATATATATATATATATATATATATATATATATATATATATATATATGCATACATGCACATATATACACATATACATACACATACACACATACATATATATACATATACATACATATACATATGCATATATATACACAAACACACATATACATATACATATATATAAATATATATTAATATATATACATACATACACATATATGCGCATATGCATACATACACATACATACGCATATACATACATACACATATACATACATACACCTATACATACATAAGCATACATACATACATACATAAATACATACTTAAACATACACATCCATTATATATATATATATATATATATATATATATATATTATATATATATATATATATATATATATATATACATACATACATACACACATACACATATGCATACATGCACATACATACACACAAACATATATACATACACACAAGGACTTTCTTGTTGCTCGCATAAATGCTGGGTCAGAGATCATTATAATAACTGTTGTATACAACCCACCAAGGAATCAAAATAGGCTTGAAGTTTATGAGGAAAGTCATATAGGTACTATTGAAGTCATAAACTCAGTTGTTAACATGGCACGGAAAAAAAATGTAGGATTTTGATTATGGGAGACTTTAATCATAAAGAGATAGATTGGATAAATCTTGACCCACACAGTGGTGAGGACTCATTCGGGGCAAGATTCCTAGATTGCGTACAAGGGAATTTCCTACACCAACATGTAATGGAACCAACAAGGGCCAGGGGTGGGGATGAGCCATCACTACTTGATCTAGTGTTCACAGATAATGTGTTGGATATTGAAAAAATTGAGTATGAACCACCAATTGGAAAGAGTGACCACTGTGTGTTGTTGATGGAGTATATCATTGAAGATATTCTTCCTGAGAGTAGAGGCACTGAGGACATGAGGAGGAACTATCGGAAAGGAGATTACATCAAAATGAAGGAGCTTTTTGCAGTTATTGACTGGCGAACCTTATTTTACAACAAATCTGTACAAGATATGTATGACATCTTTTGTGAGAAATATGGGAAGATAGTAGATTGCTGCATACCTGTCACCAAAGTAGGTGTAATTCATGCCAGAGAGAAATGGTTCGATAATGGGTGTAAAAGAGCTAAGGAGTGGAGAGACAAATGCTGGAAAAGGTATAGAATGATAAAAAACATAAATGCCTGGCAAACCTACAAAAGAGCAAGAAATGACTACCTAAGTAAAAGGAGAGAGGCAGAGAGAGACTATGAGAGGGACATCAGCAGGAAGGCTAAAGAAAATCCCAAGCTTTTCCACAGCTTTATCAGAGGAAAACTGAAGGTAAAAGAACAGGTTTTAAGGCTAAAGAGAGCGGATGGAAGCATCACTGAGACGGATGAAGAGATCTGCAAAGAATTGAACAAGGAGTTTCAGTCAGTATTTACAGTAGAAAATACCCCACCCCCTCAGATTGCAGTGATAGAAGCTCAAGGGCCGGTATTAGAGAACATCAACCTTACAGCCACAGAGGTATGCAAAGCGCTGATGGATTTAGATGTTCATAAAGCTACAGGTCCTGATGACATATCCCCTCATGTGCTTAAAAATGCGCAAACACAATATCAGTGGCACTAAGTATCATATTTAAGGAGTCACTTGAGTCGGGGGAGATTCCAAGATGCTGGAAACAAGCAAATGTGATACCTATCTTCAAAAAGGGAAGGAGGGATACGGCTCTGAACTATAGACCAGTTTCCTTGACCAGCATAGTTTGCAAAGTTATGGAGAAACTACTAAGGAAACATATCTCTCTTCACTTGGAATCCTTCAACTTTTTGTCAGTGAGGCAACATGGCTTCAGAGAAGGTAGATCAACAGTAACAAACTTATTAGAATTTTATGATGAGGTAAGCCAAATCTTACAGGAAAGAGAGGGCTGGGCAGATTGCATATTCCTAGACTTCCAGAAAGCGTTTGACACTGTTCCACATGGGAGACTTATTAGGAAGCTGCAATCAATGGCTAGAATAGGTGGAAATGTTTTGGAATGGATAAAAACTTACTTAGAAGGAAGGGAACAGAGGGTTAGAGTAAGACACTCAGTGTCTGAATGGAGAAGAGTCAGTAGTGGAGTTCCACAGGGTTCAGTTTTAGGGCCACTTTTGTTCCTTGTATATGTAAATGACCTACCAGAGTCTGTAAATTCATTCATGAATATGTTTGCAGATGATGCAAAGATTGTGAAGAAAGTAAAAAACGAGAACAATGGTAGAGAACTTCAGGAGGATCTAAATAATCTGCATGAGTGGTCAGAAAAGTGGCTAATGAAATTCAATACTTCAAAATGTAAGGTAATGAGAATGGGTACAAGTGCAAGAAGGGCTAAGCTTGACTACTCGGTGGCTGGAGTACAACTTGAAGAGACAGAAAATGAGAGAGATCTAGGAGTAAACATACTGGCAGATTTGTCTCCAGAAATACATATAAATGGCATAGTAAGGGCAGCATATGCATTCTTATCAAATGTAAGGGTAGCCTTCAGGCACATGGACAAGGAAATGTTCAGAAATATATATGTAACCTATGTGAGGCCAAAACTCGAATATGCAGCCCCCTTTTGGAATCCGCACTTGAAAAAGCACATAGCTAAGCTTGAAAAAGTTCAAAGACATGCCACGAAACTGGTGCCAGAAATACGCAATCTCAGTTATGATGAGAGGCTGAAGGAATTAGACTTACCATCACTCGAAGCTAGAAGAGTGAGGGGGGATATGGTGACAGTCTTTAAATTCCTTCATGGTTATGATAGAGTGGATAGGGATGGATATTTTGATATGGCTGGCTCTAGAACTAGAGGTCATAGTTTGAAGCTTCGTAAGAAAACTTCTTTGCAGGATGTAAGGAAATACTTTTTCAGTGTAAGAGTAGTTGATAATTGGAATTGGCTAAGCGAGGAGGTAGTTAATGCTATCTCAATGCGTAGTTTTAAGGACAGGTATGATAAGTATGACTAAGTATAAAATGGAAGCGATGAGGAGACGGGAAGATACGAGCTTTGGGCTCTTTCCCGTAAACACAATTAGGTAATCACAATTAGGTAATCACATATACATACAATTACATATACATACATATACACATACATATACATACATATGTACAATAAACAAGCATATACACATATATACATACACGGATATACACAAACACATACATACACACATACACATACACACACACACACGCACATATATATATATATATATATATATATATATATATATATATATATATATATATATATATATATATATATATATATATATATGTAAACATACATACACATGCATACATATACATATACACAGTCTTTAAATTCCTTCATGGTTATGATAGAGTGGATAGGGATCGATATTTTGATATGGCTGGCTCTAGAACTAGAGGTCATAGTTTGAAGCTTCGTAAGAAAACTTCTTCGCAGGATGTAAGGAAATACTTTTTCAGTGTAAGAGTAGTTGATAATTGGAATTCGCTAAGCAAGGAGGTAGTAAATGCTATCTCAATCCATAGTTTTAAGGACAGGTATGATAAGTATCACTAAGTCTAAAATGGAAGCGATCAGGAGACGGGAAAATACGAGCTTTGGGCTCTTTCCCGTAAACACAATTAGGTAATCACACATACATGCCCATACACAAACATGCACATATATACATATATATACAAATGTATATATATATATATATATATATATATATATATATATATATATATATATATATACATATTTATAAATATATATATATATATATATATATATATATATATATATATATATATATATATATATATATATATATATATATATATATATATATACATATATATATATATATATATATATATATATATATATATATATATATATATATATATATATATATATATATATATATATATATATATATATATATATATATATATATATGGATATGTGTATGTATGTATGTATGTATGTGTATGTATGTATGTATGTGTATGTATGTATATGTGCATGTAGGTATATGTTTATGCATGTATATAAATGTATATGTATGCATAAGTATATATATGTATATGTGTATGTGCGTATGCATATGTATATGTACATATATGTGTATGTATATGTATATGGTTATGCATATATATGTATGTATGTATGTGCATGTATGTATATGTGTATGTATATATATGTGTGCATATGAATGTATATGTATGCGTGTATATATGTATATATATTTGTATATATATATATATATATATATATATATATATATATATATATATATATATATATATATATATATATATATATATATATATATATATTTATATATATATATATATATATATATATATATATATATATATATATATATATATATATATATATATGTATATATATATATATATATATATATATATATATATATATATATATATATATATATATATATATATATATGTATATATGTGCATATATATGTATGTATGTGCATATGTGTGCATGTTTGTGCATGTATGTATATGTATTTATGTGTGTGTGTGCATGTGTGTGTGTATGTATATATATATATATATATATATATATATATATATATATATATATATATATATATATATATATATATATATATATATATATTTAATTACTATTATTTAGAATCTCTTGTTAATACAGTTTAGTCAAGTATAGACTTTAATTCCTTTTGCTGGCAGTCTGTGAGGATTTCCGACTAACTCCGTCTTGCTTTTAAGATTGATATCTCTTATACCATATTAATGTACACTGGGCGGGATTTTTGACTCCTTCTTTTCAATAGTTCTTCTGTTTTGCTAGCTGTATCTCTTGCCACTGTACTTTGAAAAGGTGGCCAGTTAAGGTCACGAAAATAATTACTTTTTATATATTTATTTTTGTTGTTTTTGTTAATGGGGTTTTCCTACCATATATATATATATATATATATATATATATATATATATATATATATATATATATATATATATATATATATATATATATATAAATATATATATATATATATATATATATATATATATATATATATATATATATATATGTATATATATATATATATATATATATATATATATATATATATATATATATATATATATATATATATATATATATATATATATATATATATATATATATATATATATATATATATATATATATATATATATATATATATATATATGAGAAGGGTATAAGAATACATCCTCTGTGATCCCCTGCGTATCGTAAAAGTAAAGTAAATGGGGAAGAGCAAGTGGACTGTAAATCCCCTTCTCTTTATTTACTTCCCATAAAAAGTCAAAGTAATTCTTAGACTCAGCCACCCCCCTTATAAGGAGGAATATGGCATTGGTATATATATATATATATATATATATATATATATATATATATATATATATATATATATATATATATATATATATATATATTCACAATTTACCTGAGCATTCATTAAATGTAAAATATATTATTTCTTTGAATATGTGGTGTTAGACAAAAAAACCAAGTTAGAGAAGATATCAGCATATTTTCAATAGCAATTGCCTTATGTACATGTCATTTCGATTATAATATACATATCTTTACCCACAATTTTTTTTCTTATTTTTGAAGGAATCGATGTTTGCAACACCAGCATTTCATGCTCAGAAATAGGAGGATATTGCAACTATACCTGTCCTGAGGAATATACTTACTTGCAAGATATGTGTGGTATCAACAGTACATGCTCTTGTTGTGTTACACGTATGTATCATACAGAGCAATTTGTTTGAAATTCTGAGTAATACATTAATATTTGTTCCGGTTTTACGTCACGGACTAGGACGCTTGCCTTCTTGCGAAAGACTTGTTTAGGCAGAAGTAATCGCTACCCTGAGTGCATGCCCTTGCTAACCTCAGACCGTGACGGGGCGAGAACTCTCGACCTGACGCCTCAAAGTCGCGGAAGCTACCGCTTGAGCCACAGTGACTACTGATACATTAATAATAATAATAATAATAATAATAATAATAATAATAATAATAATAATAATAATAATAATAATAATAATAATAATAATAATAATGATAATAATAATAAGAATGATAATAATAATAATAATAATGATAAAGATAAAAATAATAAAAATAATAATAATAATAATAATAATAATAATAATAATAATAATAATAATAATAATAATAATAATAATAATAATAATAATAATATTAATAATAATAGTAATAATAATAATAATTATAATAATAATAATAATAATAATAATAATAATAATAATAATAATAATAATAATAATAATAATAATAATAATAAAAATAATCTTCTTCATCTACATCCTTTCCCACTTTTATGTGGGGTCGATGTATCTGGCCAGTTTTCTCCATTTGTGTCTGTCCCATACCTCATCACCCAACAAACCTTTAGACCTCAGGTCGTCATTGATTCAATCCATCCACCTACGCTTTGGTCTCCCTCCCCTTCTCCTACCCTGCATATCCATTTCCATCACCCTCCTCCCAACATACTGTTCATCCCTCCTAACGACATGACCATACCATCTTAGTCTACTTTCTTGTATCTTATCTGATATATCTCTAACTTTTGAGGTACCTCTAATTACCTCGTTTCTGATCTTATCGCTTGTTGTCACCCCACACATCCTACTCAACATCCTCATCTCTGCCACAACCAGTTTTATCTCTTGGGTCTTCTTTATTGCCCATGTCTCTACTCCATACATCATCGCAGGTCTCACAACTGTCTTATGAACTTTACCCCTCAACTTAATCCCCATTCTCCTGTCGCATAGCGCCCCAGACACTTTCTTCCAGTTCTTCTATCCCGCTTGTATTCTGTGGGTTATTTCTGACTAGGTCACCATCCTCTGCTACTGTTGATCCCAAATACTTGAAATTTTCAACTCTTTTCAACACCTTCCCCTGCAAATTGACCTCCCCATCCTCATCATCTCTCAACCTCAAGTATTCTGTCATCTTCCTGCTGATTTTCAGTCCTCTATCCTCCATCACTCTTCTCCACTCCTCAAGCTTCTCCTCCACTACCTCTCGTCTGTTGCTACACAGTACAATGTCATCTTCAAAGAGCATACACCATGGAGACTGATCTCTAATACCCTGGGTTGCTACATCCAAGACCAGATCAAATAGCTATGGACTCAAAGCAGAACCTTGATGCAGACCAACAATTACTGAAAGACTTTTCGTCTAGCCCACACTGCTCTGCCCTCTTATACATATCTTGGATGATTCTTACATATTTCTCGGGGACTCTCTTTTCACTAATACACCCCCACACCTCTTGACGTGGTACTCGATCATATGCCTTTTCCAGGTCAATAAAGACCATATGCAGTCCTTTCTGCTTCTCCCTATGCTTTTCTATCATTTGCCTCGAGGCAAATATGGCATCCACTGTCCCTCCTCCAGGCATAAAGCCAAACTGTTTATCCCCAATTGTCATTACCTCTCTGAGTCTCCTCTCCATGATCTTCTCCCATATCTTCATAGTATGGCTTAAGAACTTTATACCTCTATAGTTTCCACACTCCTGAATGTCTCCCTTATCTTTATAGATTGGGATCACTGACCTTCCTCTCCTCTCCTCTGGCATCTTTTCCTGACTAAAGATCTTTTGCATTAAGTCCCACAAGATATCTATGCCTTCCTCAAATAATAAAAATAATAAT
>JAXCGZ010020830.1:67500-90000 GCA_037179515.1 Halocaridina rubra | reverse complement strand
TTACAGAATGACAGTGATAACGATGGCATAGGAAATTCGTGTGACAACTGTGTAAGTTTTAGTAACACTGACCAAAGTGATGTGGATAAGGATGGACATGGCGATGTATGCGACAACTGTCCTTACGTGATGAATGTCGATCAGAATGATACTGATAGTGACAACATAGGAGACTTGTGTGACAACTGCATAAATTTGCAGAATTTACATCAAAATGATACAGATGAAGACGGCATTGGAGATGCTTGTGATAACTGTCCATTCACCAAGAACACACAACAGA
Source organism: Halocaridina rubra (assembly GCA_037179515.1). NCBI lineage: Eukaryota > Metazoa > Arthropoda > Malacostraca > Decapoda > Atyidae > Halocaridina > Halocaridina rubra. Next base: position 89,717 of record JAXCGZ010020830.1, on the reverse strand, counting down.
ATGACTGGGATGGTGACAGTGTGGGAGATGTGTGTGACAACTGCAGAAATATGAGTAATGTAAACCAAACAGATACTGATAATGATGGAGTAGGTGATATATGTGATAACTGTCAAAATACATTCAACATAAACCAAACCGATATTGATGGTGATGGAGTTGGAGATGAATGTGATAACTGTCAGAATACTTACAACACTCAACAAGTCGATGCTGATGGTGACAATATAGGAGATGAATGTGACAACTGTGTAATGAATGTGAATTTCGGTCAAGAAGATGCTGATTTTGACTTGGTAGGAGATACTTGTGATAACTGTGCTAATACCTGGAATACTGATCAGATTGATACAGATCTTGATACAATTGGCGATGCATGTGATAATTGCAGAATTATTGCCAATCTTAATCAGAGTGACACTGATAATGATGGAATAGGTGATATATGTGATAACTGTCAAAATACATTCAACATAAATCAAACCGATATTGATGGTGATGGAGTTGGAGATGAATGTGATAATTGTCAGAATACTTCCAACACTCAACAAATCGATGCTGATGGTGACAATATAGGAGATGAATGTGACAACTGTGTAATGAATGTGAATTTCGGTCAAGAAGATGCTGATTTTGACTTGATAGGAGATGCTTGTGATAACTGTGTTAATACCTGGAATACTGATCAGATTGATACAGATTTTGATACAATAGGCGATGCATGTGATAATTGCAGAATTGTTGCCAATCTTAATCAGAGTGACACTGATAATGATGGAGTAGGAGATGCATGTGACAACTGTGTTCTGACTGGAAATCCAAACCAAACAGACAGTGATGGTGATACCATAGGAGATTCTTGTGATAACTGTCTTAATACTTACAATTCAGATCAGTATGATACTGATTTTGATGGACATGGCAATGTGTGTGATGTTTGCCCTCTTATATTTGATCCTGATCAGAATGATACTGATAATGATGGAAGGGGAGATGAGTGTGATAACTGTTTCTCAGTTAGTAATGCAAATCAAAATGATTCCGATAGCGACGGCATTGGTGATCGATGTGACAATTGTATTTTTGTCATAAACTCAGATCAAAATGACACTGATGGTGACATGCGAGGAGATGTGTGCGATAACTGCCCTTATCATATTAATGGAAATCAAAATGATTTTGATGGAGATAGCTTTGGAGATGTCTGTGATAACTGCCCAGAAATATATAATGCAGATCAGCTTGATAGTGATATTGATGGAGTAGGAGATGCTTGTGACATCTGTCCCAACATTAGCAATCCCTCACAAAATGACACAAGCGGCGACAATATTGGAGATGTGTGCGATAACTGCCCTTACTTGAACAGTACCGATCAAACTGATGTTGATGGCGACAATATAGGAGATTTGTGCGATAACTGCAAGAGAGTTCCAAATAATAATCAATCTGATAGTGACAGTGATGGTGTTGGAGATGTGTGTGATAACTGTCCAAATGCCAATAATGCACTTCAAAATGATACAGATGGTGACAATATTGGAGATATTTGCGACAATTGCAGGGAAGTAAGCAATCCACTGCAAATTGATACTGATGACGATGGAGTTGGTGACGATTGCGATAATTGTGCTAATGTTAAAAATACAAACCAACAGGATACTGATAACGATGGCATTGGAGACATTTGTGACAACTGTGTGTATTTTATGAATTCAGTTCAAACTGACACTGACAATGACACAGTTGGTGATGACTGTGATAACTGCATCAACGATAGTAACGCAGATCAACGTGACTCGGATAACGACAGTGTTGGGGATACTTGTGATAATTGCGCATTTAGAGTAAATACGAATCAGAGTGACTTGGATAATGACAGAATTGGTGATGCTTGCGATAATTGCCAAGGGATATATAATCCTGATCAGTACGATACAGATGGAGATGGTGTAGGTGATTTATGTGATAACTGTATGTATCTAAACAACACCAGTCAAGAAGACACTGATTATGATGGGTTTGGGGATGTATGTGATAACTGTCCGTACTTCAATAGCACAAATCAAAATGATACAGATGGTGACAATATAGGTGATTTGTGCGACAACTGCATGGAGACAGTAAATCCAAATCAGATCGATGTAGACTATGATGGTCTTGGTGATGACTGTGATAACTGTCCAAATGTAAGCAACGTAGAGCAAAACGATACAGATGGGGACAATATAGGTGATATATGTGATAACTGTCAAAATACATTCAACGCAAACCAAACTGATATTGATGGTGATGGAGTTGGAGATGAATGTGATAACTGTCAGAATACTTACAACACTCAACAAGTCGATGCTGATGGCGACAATATAGGAGATGAGTGTGACAACTGTGTGCATGTAAGTAATTCAAATCAAGCTGATTTAGACAATGATGGCATTGGTGATGACTGTGATAACTGTCCAAATGTAAGTAACACAAATCAATATGATGCTGATGGAGATGATGTAGGTGATGTATGTGACAACTGTCTGAACGTTATCAACACAAACCAGACTGACATGGATGGTGATGGAGTTGGTGACGAATGTGATAACTGTGTGTATGCTAGCAATGTAGATCAATGGGACTTTGATAATGACACTATTGGCGATATTTGTGACAACTGTGCAAGCAATTACAATACAGACCAAATGGATACTGACGGCGATACCATTGGAGATGCATGCGATAACTGTCCCTTTGATAGCAACTACAATCAGAGTGACTTCGATAGTGACGGGGTAGGGGATCCATGCGATAACTGCATGTTTATATCAAATGCAGACCAGAATGATACGGATGGTGATGGCATTGGTGATGTTTGCGATAATTGCAAGAACTTAATGAACAGTTTACAGAATGACAGTGATAACGATGGCATAGGAAATTCGTGTGACAACTGTGTAAGTTTTAGTAACACTGACCAAAGTGATGTGGATAAGGATGGACATGGCGATGTATGCGACAACTGTCCTTACGTGATGAATGTCGATCAGAATGATACTGATAGTGACAATATAGGAGACTTGTGTGACAACTGCATAAATTTGCAGAATTTACATCAAAATGATACAGATGAAGACGGCATTGGAGATGCTTGTGATAACTGTCCATTCACCAAGAACACACAACAAAATGACTGGGATGGTGACAGTGTGGGAGATGTGTGTGACAACTGCAGAAATATGAGTAATGCAAACCAAACAGATACTGATAATGATGGAGTAGGTGATATATGTGATAACTGTCAAAATACATTCAACATAAACCAAACCGATACTGATGGTGATGGAGTTGGAGATGAATGTGATAACTGTCAGAATACTTACAACACTCAACAAATCGATGCTGATGGTGACAATATAGGAGATGAATGTGACAACTGTGTAATGAATGTGAATTTCGGTCAAGAAGATGCTGATTTTGACTTGGTAGGAGATGCTTGTGATAACTGTGTTAATACCTGGAATACTGATCAGATTGATACAGATCTTGATACAATTGGCGATGCTTGTGATAATTGCAGAATTATTGCCAATCTTAATCAGAGTGACACTGATAATGATGGAATAGGTGATATATGTGATAACTGTCAAAATACATTCAACATAAATCAAACCGATATTGATGGTGATGGAGTTGGAGATGAATGTGATAATTGTCAGAATACTTCCAACACTCAACAAATCGATGCTGATGGTGACAATATAGGAGATGAATGTGACAACTGTGTAATGAATGTGAATTTCGGTCAAGAAGATGCTGATTTTGACTTGGTAGGAGATGCTTGTGATAACTGTGTTAATACCTGGAATACTGATCAGATTGATACAGATTTTGATACAATAGGCGATGCATGTGATAATTGCAGAATTGTTGCCAATCTTAATCAGAGTGACACTGATAATGATGGAGTAGGAGATGCATGTGACAACTGTGTTCTGACTGGAAATCCAAACCAAACAGACAGTGATGGTGATACCATAGGAGATTCTTGTGATAACTGTCTTAATACTTACAATTCAGATCAGTATGATACTGATTTTGATGGACATGGCAATGTGTGTGATGTTTGCCCTCTTATATTTGATCCTGATCAGAATGATACTGACAATGATGGAAGGGGAGATGAGTGTGATAACTGTTTCTCAGTTAGTAATGCAAACCAAAATGATTCCGATAGCGACGGCATTGGTGATCGATGCGACAATTGTATTTTTGTCATAAACTCAGATCAAAATGACACTGATGGTGACATGCGAGGAGATGTGTGCGATAACTGCCCTTATCATATTAATGGAAATCAAAATGATTTTGATGGAGATAGCTTTGGAGATGTCTGTGATAACTGCCCAGAAATATATAATGCAGATCAGCTTGATAATGATATTGATGGAGTAGGAGATGCTTGTGACATCTGTCCCAACATTAGCAATCCCTCACAAAATGACACAAGCGGCGACAATATAGGAGATGTGTGCGATAACTGCCCTTACTTGAACAGTACCGATCAAACTGATGTTGATGGCGACAATATAGGAGATTTGTGCGATAACTGCAAGAGAGTTCCAAATAATAATCAATCTGATAGTGACAGTGATGGTGTTGGAGATGTATGTGATAACTGTCCAAATGCCAATAATGCACTTCAAAATGATACAGATGGTGACAATATTGGAGATATTTGCGACAATTGCAGGGAAGTAAGCAATTCACTGCAAATTGATACTGATGACGATGGAGTTGGTGACGATTGCGATAATTGTGCTAATGTTAAAAATGCAAACCAACAGGATACTGATAACGATGGCATTGGAGACATTTGTGACAACTGTGTGTATTTTATGAATTCAGTTCAAATTGACACTGACAATGACACAGTTGGTGATGACTGTGATAACTGCATCAACGATAGTAACGCAGATCAACGTGACTCGGATAACGACAGTGTTGGGGATACTTGTGATAATTGCGCATTTAGAGTAAATACGAATCAGAGTGACTTGGATAATGACAGAATTGGTGATGCTTGCGATAATTGCCAAGGGATATATAATCCTGATCAGTACGATACAGATGGAGATGGTGTAGGTGATTTATGTGATAACTGTATGTATCTAAACAACACCAGTCAAGAAGACACTGATTATGATGGGTTTGGGGATGTATGTGATAACTGTCCGTACTTCAATAGCACAAATCAAAATGATACAGATGGTGACAATATAGGTGATTTGTGCGACAACTGCATGGAGACAGTAAATCCAAATCAGATCGATGTAGACTATGATGGTCTTGGTGATGACTGTGATAACTGTCCAAATGTAAGCAACGTAGAGCAAAACGATACAGATGGGGACAATATAGGTGATATATGTGATAACTGTCAAAATACATTCAACGCAAACCAAACTGATATTGATGGTGATGGAGTTGGAGATGAATGTGATAACTGTCAGAATACTTACAACACTCAACAAGTCGATGCTGATGGCGACAATATAGGAGATGAGTGTGACAACTGTGTGCATGTAAGTAATTCAAATCAAGCTGATTTAGACAATGATGGCATTGGTGATGACTGTGATAACTGTCCAAATGTAAGTAACACAAATCAATATGATGCTGATGGAGATGATGTAGGTGATGTATGTGACAACTGTCTGAACGTTATCAACACAAACCAGACTGACATGGATGGTGATGGAGTTGGTGACGAATGTGATAACTGTGTGTATGCTAGCAATGTAGATCAATGGGACTTTGATAATGACACTATTGGCGATATTTGTGACAACTGTGCAAGCAATTACAATACAGACCAAATGGATACTGACAGCGATACCATTGGAGATGCATGCGATAACTGTCCCTTTGATAGCAACTACAATCAGAGTGACTTCGATAGTGACGGGGTAGGGGATCCATGCGATAACTGCATGTTTATATCAAATGCAGACCAGAATGATACGGATGGTGATGGCATTGGTGATGTTTGCGATAATTGCAAGAACTTAATGAACAGTTTACAGAATGACAGTGATAACGATGGCATAGGAAATTTGTGTGACAACTGTGTAAGTTTTAGTAACACTGACCAAAGTGATGTGGATAAGGATGGACATGGCGATGTATGCGACAACTGTCCTTACGTGATGAATGCCGATCAGAATGATACTGATAGTGACAACATAGGAGACTTGTGTGACAACTGCATAAATTTGCAGAATTTACATCAAAATGATACAGATGAAGACGGCATTGGAGATGCTTGTGATAACTGTCCATTCACCAAGAACACACAACAAAATGATTGGGATGGTGACAGTGTGGGAGATGTGTGTGACAACTGCAGAAATATGAGTAATGCAAACCAAACAGATACTGATAATGATGGAGTAGGTGATATATGTGATAACTGTCAAAATACATTCAACATAAACCAAACCGATACTGATGGTGATGGAGTTGGAGATGAATGTGATAACTGTCAGAATACTTACAACACTCAACAAATCGATGCTGATGGTGACAATATAGGAGATGAATGTGACAACTGTGTAATGAATGTGAATTTCGGTCAAGAAGATGCTGATTTTGACTTGGTAGGAGATGCTTGTGATAACTGTGTTAATACCTGGAATACTGATCAGATTGATACAGATCTTGATACAATTGGCGATGCTTGTGATAATTGCAGAATTATTGCCAATCTTAATCAGAGTGACACTGATAATGATGGAATAGGTGATATATGTGATAACTGTCAAAATACATTCAACATAAATCAAACCGATATTGATGGTGATGGAGTTGGAGATGAATGTGATAATTGTCAGAATACTTCCAACACTCAACAAATCGATGCTGATGGTGACAATATAGGAGATGAATGTGACAACTGTGTAATGAATGTGAATTTCGGTCAAGAAGATGCTGATTTTGACTTGGTAGGAGATGCTTGTGATAACTGTGTTAATACCTGGAATACTGATCAGATTGATACAGATTTTGATACAATAGGCGATGCATGTGATAACTGCAGAATTGTTGCCAATCTTAATCAGAGTGACACTGATAATGATGGAGTAGGAGATGCATGTGACAACTGTGTTCTGACTGGAAATCCAAACCAAACAGACAGTGATGGTGATACCATAGGAGATTCTTGTGATAACTGTCTTAATACTTACAATTCAGATCAGTATGATACTGATTTTGATGGACATGGCAATGTGTGTGATGCTTGCCCTCTTATATTTGATCCTGATCAGAATGATACTGACAATGATGGAAGGGGAGATGAGTGTGATAACTGTTTCTCAGTTAGTAATGCAAACCAAAATGATTCCGATAGCGACGGCATTGGTGATCGATGTGACAATTGTATTTTTGTCATAAACTCAGATCAAAATGACACTGATGGTGACATGCGAGGAGATGTGTGCGATAACTGCCCTTATCATATTAATGGAAATCAAAATGATTTTGATGGAGATAGCTTTGGAGATGTCTGTGATAACTGCCCAGAAATATATAATGCAGATCAGCTTGATAGTGATATTGATGGAGTAGGAGATGCTTGTGACATCTGTCCCAACATTAGCAATCCCTCACAAAATGACACAAGCGGCGACAATATAGGAGATGTGTGCGATAACTGCCCTTACTTGAACAGTACCGATCAAACTGATGTTGATGGCGACAATATAGGAGATTTGTGCGATAACTGCAAGAGTGTTCCAAATAATAATCAATCTGATAGTGACAGTGATGGTGTTGGAGATGTATGTGATAACTGTCCAAATGCCAATAATGCACTTCAAAATGATACAGATGGTGACAATATTGGAGATATTTGCGACAATTGCAGGGAAGTAAGCAATTCACTGCAAATTGATACTGATGACGATGGAGTTGGTGACGATTGCGATAATTGTGCTAATGTTAAAAATGCAAACCAACAGGATACTGATAATGATGGCATTGGAGACATTTGTGACAACTGTGTGTATTTTATGAATTCAGTTCAAATTGACACTGACAATGACACAGTTGGTGATGACTGTGATAACTGCATCAACGATAGTAACGCAGATCAACGTGACTCGGATAACGACAGTGTTGGGGATACTTGTGATAATTGCGCATTTAGAGTAAATACGAATCAGAGTGACTTGGATAATGACAGAATTGGTGATGCTTGCGATAATTGCCAAGGGATATATAATCCTGATCAGTACGATACAGATGGAGATGGTGTAGGTGATTTATGTGATAACTGTATGTATCTAAACAACACCAGTCAAGAAGACACTGATTATGATGGGTTTGGGGATGTATGTGATAACTGTCCGTACTTCAATAGCACAAATCAAAATGATACAGATGGTGACAATATAGGTGATTTGTGCGACAACTGCATGGAGACAGTAAATCCAAATCAGATCGATGTAGACTATGATGGTCTTGGTGATGACTGTGATAATTGTCCAAATGTAAGCAACGTAGAGCAAAACGATACAGATGGGGACAATATAGGTGATATATGTGATAACTGTCAAAATACATTCAACGCAAACCAAACTGATATTGATGGTGATGGAGTTGGAGATGAATGTGATAACTGTCAGAATACTTACAACACTCAACAAGTCGATGCTGATGGCGACAATATAGGAGATGAGTGTGACAACTGTGTGCATGTAAGTAATTCAAATCAAGCTGATTTAGACAATGATGGCATTGGTGATGACTGTGATAACTGTCCATATGTAAGTAACACAAATCAATATGATGCTGATGGAGATGATGTAGGTGATGTATGTGACAACTGTCTGAACGTTATCAACACAAACCAGACTGACATGGATGGTGATGGAGTTGGTGACGAATGTGATAACTGTGTGTATGCTAGCAATGTAGATCAATGGGACTTTGATAATGACACTATTGGCGATATTTGTGACAACTGTGCAAGCAATTACAATACAGACCAAATGGATACTGACAGCGATACCATTGGAGATGCATGCGATAACTGTCCCTTTGATAGCAACTACAATCAGAGTGACTTCGATAGTGACGGGGTAGGGGATCCATGTGATAACTGCATGTTTATATCAAATGCAGACCAGAATGATACGGATGGTGATGGCATTGGTGATGTTTGCGATAATTGCAAGAACTTAATGAACAGTTTACAGAATGACAGTGATAACGATGGCATAGGAAATTCGTGTGACAACTGTGTAAGTTTTAGTAACACTGACCAAAGTGATGTGGATAAGGATGGACATGGCGATGTATGCGACAACTGTCCTTACGTGATGAATGCCGATCAGAATGATACTGATAGTGACAACATAGGAGACTTGTGTGACAACTGCATAAATTTGCATAATTTACATCAAAATGATACAGATGAAGACGGCATTGGAGATGCTTGTGATAACTGTCCATTCACCAAGAACACACAACAAAATGACTGGGATGGTGACAGTGTGGGAGATGTGTGTGACAACTGCAGAAATATGAGTAATGCAAACCAAACAGATACTGATAATGATGGAGTAGGTGATATATGTGATAACTGTCAAAATACATTCAACATAAACCAAACCGATACTGATGGTGATGGAGTTGGAGATGAATGTGATAACTGTCAGAATACTTACAACACTCAACAAATCGATGCTGATGGTGACAATATAGGAGATGAATGTGACAACTGTGTAATGAATGTGAATTTCGGTCAAGAAGATGCTGATTTTGACTTGGTAGGAGATGCTTGTGATAACTGTGTTAATACCTGGAATACTGATCAGATTGATACAGATCTTGATACAATTGGCGATGCTTGTGATAATTGCAGAATTATTGCCAATCTTAATCAGAGTGACACTGATAATGATGGAATAGGTGATATATGTGATAACTGTCAAAATACATTCAACATAAATCAAACCGATATTGATGGTGATGGAGTTGGAGATGAATGTGATAATTGTCAGAATACTTCCAACACTCAACAAATCGATGCTGATGGTGACAATATAGGAGATGAATGTGACAACTGTGTAATGAATGTGAATTTCGGTCAAGAAGATGCTGATTTTGACTTGGTAGGAGATGCTTGTGATAACTGTGTTAATACCTGGAATACTGATCAGATTGATACAGATTTTGATACAATAGGCGATGCATGTGATAATTGCAGAATTGTTGCCAATCTTAATCAGAGTGACACTGATAATGATGGAGTAGGAGATGCATGTGACAACTGTGTTCTGACTGGAAATCCAAACCAAACAGACAGTGATGGTGATACCTTAGGAGATTCTTGTGATAACTGTCTTAATACTTACAATTCAGATCAGTATGATACTGATTTTGATGGACATGGCAATGTGTGTGATGTTTGCCCTCTTATATTTGATCCTGATCAGAATGATACTGATAATGATGGAAGGGGAGATGAGTGTGATAACTGTTTCTCAGTTAGTAATGCAAACCAAAATGATTCCGATAGCGACGGCATTGGTGATCGATGTGACAATTGTATTTTTGTCATAAACTCAGATCAAAATGACACTGATGGTGACATGCGAGGAGATGTGTGCGATAACTGCCCTTATCATATTAATGGAAATCAAAATGATTTTGATGGAGATAGCTTTGGAGATGTCTGTGATAACTGCCCAGAAATATATAATGCAGATCAGCTTGATAGTGATATTGATGGAGTAGGAGATGCTTGTGACATCTGTCCCAACATTAGCAATCCCTCACAAAATGACACAAGCGGCGACAATATAGGAGATGTGTGCGATAACTGCCCTTACTTGAACAGTACCGATCAAACTGATGTTGATGGCGACAATATAGGAGATTTGTGCGATAACTGCAAGAGAGTTCCAAATAATAATCAATCTGATAGTGACAGTGATGGTGTTGGAGATGTGTGTGATAACTGTCCAAATGCCAATAATGCACTTCAAAATGATACAGATGGTGACAATATTGGAGATATTTGCGACAATTGCAGGGAAATAAGCAATCCACTGCAAATTGATACTGATGACGATGGAGTTGGTGACGATTGCGATAATTGTGCTAATGTTAAAAATGCAAACCAACAGGATACTGATAACGATGGCATTGGAGACATTTGTGACAACTGTGTGTATTTTATGAATTCAGTTCAAATTGACACTGACAAAGACACAGTTGGTGATGACTGTGATAACTGCATCAACGATAGTAACGCAGATCAACGTGACTCGGATAACGACAGTGTTGGGGATACTTGTGATAATTGCGCATTTAGAGTAAATACAAATCAGAGTGACTTGGATAATGACAGAATTGGTGATGCTTGCGATAATTGCCAAGGGATATATAATCCTGATCAGTACGATACAGATGGAGATGGTGTAGGTGATTTATGTGATAACTGTATGTATCTAAACAACACCAGTCAAGAAGACACTGATTATGATGGGTTTGGGGATGTATGTGATAACTGTCCGTACTTCAATAGCACAAATCAAAATGATACAGATGGTGACAATATAGGTGATTTGTGCGACAACTGCATGGAGACAGCAAATCCAAATCAGATCGATGTAGACTATGATGGTCTTGGTGATGACTGTGATAACTGTCCAAATGTAAGCAACGTAGAGCAAAACGATACAGATGGGGACAATATAGGTGATATATGTGATAACTGTCAAAATACATTCAACGCAAACCAAACTGATATTGATGGTGATGGAGTTGGAGATGAATGTGATAACTGTCAGAATACTTACAACACTCAACAAGTCGATGCTGATGGCGACAATATAGGAGATGAGTGTGACAACTGTGTTCATGTAAGTAATTCAAATCAAGCTGATTTAGACAATGATGGCATTGGTGATGACTGTGATAACTGTCCAAATGTAAGTAACACAAATCAGTATGATGCTGATGGAGATGATGTAGGTGATGTATGTGACAACTGTCTGAACATTACCAACACAAACCAGACTGACATGGATGGTGATGGATTTGGTGACGAATGTGATAACTGTATGTATGCTAGCAATGTAGATCAATGGGACTTTGATAATGACACTATTGGCGATATTTGTGACAACTGTGCAAGCAATTACAATACAGACCAAATGGATACTGACAGCGATACCATTGGAGATGCATGCGATAACTGTCCCTTTGATAGCAACTACAATCAGAGTGACTTCGATAGTGACGGGGTAGGGGATCCATGCGATAACTGCATGTTTATATCAAATGCAGACCAGAATGATACAGATGGTGATGGCATTGGTGATGTTTGCGATAATTGCAAGAACTTAATGAACAGTTTACAGAATGACAGTGATAACGATGGCATAGGAAATTCGTGTGACAACTGTGTAAGTTTTAGTAACACTGACCAAAGTGATGTGGATAAGGATGGACATGGCGATGTATGCGACAACTGTCCTTACGTGATGAATGTCGATCAGAATGATACTGATTGTGACAGCATAGGAGACTTGTGTGACAACTGCATAAACTTGCAGAATTTACATCAAAATGATACAGATGAAGACGGCATTGGAGATGCTTGTGATAACTGTCCATTCACCAAGAACACACAACAGAATGACTGGGATGGTGACAGTGTGGGAGATGTGTGTGACAACTGCAGAAATATGAGTAATGCAAACCAAACAGATATTGATAATGATGGAGTAGGTGATATATGTGATAACTGTCAAAATACATTCAACATAAACCAAACCGATATTGATGGTGATGGAGTTGGAGATGAATGTGATAACTGTCAGAATACTTACAACACTCAACAAGTCGATGCTGATGGTGACAATATAGGAGATGAATGTGACAACTGTGTAATGAATGTGAATTTCGGTCAAGAAGATGCTGATTTTGACTTGGTAGGAGATGCTTGTGATAACTGTGTTAATACCTGGAATACTGATCAGATTGATACAGATCTTGATACAATTGGCGATGCTTGTGATAATTGCAGAATTATTGCCAATCTTAATCAGAGTGACACTGATAATGATGGAATAGGTGATATATGTGATAACTGTCAAAATACATTCAACATAAATCAAACCGATATTGATGGTGATGGAGTTGGAGATGAATGTGATAATTGTCAGAATACTTCCAACACTCAACAAATCGATGCTGATGGTGACAATATAGGAGATGAATGTGACAACTGTGTAATGAATGTGAATTTCGGTCAAGAAGATGCTGATTTTGACTTGGTAGGAGATGCTTGTGATAACTGTGTTAATACCTGGAATACTGATCAGATTGATACAGATTTTGATACAATAGGCGATGCATGTGATAATTGCAGAATTGTTGCCAATCTTAATCAGAGTGACACTGATAATGATGGAGTAGGAGATGCATGTGACAACTGTGTTCTGACTGGAAATCCAAACCAAACAGACAGTGATGGTGATACCATAGGAGATTCTTGTGATAACTGTCTTAATACTTACAATTCAGATCAGTATGATACTGATTTTGATGGACATGGCAATGTGTGTGATGTTTGCCCTCTTATATTTGATCCTGATCAGAATGATACTGACAATGATGGAAGGGGAGATGAGTGTGATAACTGTTTCTCAGTTAGTAATGCAAACCAAAATGATTCCGATAGCGACGGCATTGGTGATCGATGTGACAATTGTATTTTTGTCATAAACTCAGATCAAAATGACACTGATGGTGACATGCGAGGAGATGTGTGCGATAACTGCCCTTATCATATTAATGGAAATCAAAATGATTTTGATGGAGATAGCTTTGGAGATGTCTGTGATAACTGCCCAGAAATATATAATGCAGATCAGCTTGATAGTGATATTGATGGAGTAGGAGATGCTTGTGACATCTGTCCCAACATTAGCAATCCCTCACAAAATGACACAAGCGGCGACAATATAGGAGATGTGTGCGATAACTGCCCTTACTTGAACAGTACCGATCAAACTGATGTTGATGGCGACAATATAGGAGATTTGTGCGATAACTGCAAGAGAGTTCCAAATAATAATCAATCTGATAGTGACAGTGATGGTGTTGGAGATGTGTGTGATAACTGTCCAAATGCCAATAATGCACTTCAAAATGATACAGATGGTGACAATATTGGAGATATTTGCGACAATTGCAGGGAAGTAAGCAATTCACTGCAAATTGATACTGATGACGATGGAGTTGGTGACGATTGCGATAATTGTGCTAATGTTAAAAATGCAAACCAACAGGATACTGATAACGATGGCATTGGAGACATTTGTGACAACTGTGTGTATTTTATGAATTCAGTTCAAATTGACACTGACAATGACACAGTTGGTGATGACTGTGATAACTGCATCAACGATAGTAACGCAGATCAACGTGACTCGGATAACGACAGTGTTGGGGATACTTGTGATAATTGCGCATTTAGAGTAAATACGAATCAGAGTGACTTGGATAATGACAGAATTGGTGATGCTTGCGATAATTGCCAAGGGATATATAACCCTGATCAGTACGATACAGATGGAGATGGTGTAGGTGATTTATGTGATAACTGTATGTATCTAAACAACACCAGTCAAGAAGACACTGATTATGATGGGTTTGGGGATGTATGTGATAACTGTCCGTACTTCAATAGCACAAATCAAAATGATACAGATGGTGACAATATAGGTGATTTGTGCGACAACTGCATGGAGACAGTAAATCCAAATCAGATCGATGTAGACTATGATGGTCTTGGTGATGACTGTGATAACTGTCCAAATGTAAGCAACGTAGAGCAATACGATACAGATGGGGACAATATAGGTGATATATGTGATAACTGTCAAAATACATTCAACGCAAACCAAACTGATATTGATGGTGATGGAGTTGGAGATGAATGTGATAACTGTCAGAATACTTACAACACTCAACAAGTCGATGCTGATGGCGACAATATAGGAGATGAGTGTGACAACTGTGTGCATGTAAGTAATTCAAATCAAGCTGATTTAGACAATGATGGCATTGGTGATGACTGTGATAACTGTCCAAATGTAAGTAACACAAATCAGTATGATGCTGATGGAGATGATGTAGGTGATGTATGTGACAACTGTCTGAACGTTATCAACACAAACCAGACTGACATGGATGGTGATGGAGTTGGTGACGAATGTGATAACTGTGTGTATGCTAGCAATGTAGATCAATGGGACTTTGATAATGACACTATTGGCGATATTTGTGACAACTGTGCAAGCAATTACAATACAGACCAAATGGATACTGACAGTGATACCATTGGAGATGCATGCGATAACTGTCCCTTTGATAGCAACTACAATCAGAGTGACTTCGATAGTGACGGGGTAGGGGATCCATGCGATAACTGCATGTTTATATCAAATGCAGACCAGAATGATACGGATGGTGATGGCATTGGTGATGTTTGCGATAATTGCAAGAACTTAATGAACAGTTTACAGAATGACAGTGATAACGATGGCATAGGAAATTCGTGTGACAACTGTGTAAGTTTTAGTAACACTGACCAAAGTGATGTGGATAAGGATGGACATGGCGATGTATGCGACAACTGTCCTTACGTGATGAATGCCGATCAGAATGATACTGATAGTGACAACATAGGAGACTTGTGTGACAACTGCATAAATTTGCAGAATTTACATCAAAATGATACAGATGAAGACGGCATTGGAGATGCTTGTGATAACTGTCCATTCACCAAGAACACACAACAAAATGACTGGGATGGTGACAGTGTGGGAGATGTGTGTGACAACTGCAGAAATATGAGTAATGCAAACCAAACAGATACTGATAATGATGGAGTAGGTGATATATGTGATAACTGTCAAAATACATTCAACATAAACCAAACCGATATTGATGGTGATGGAGTTGGAGATGAATGTGATAACTGTCAGAATACTTACAACACTCAACAAGTCGATGCTGATGGTGACAATATAGGAGATGAATGTGACAACTGTGTAATGAATGTGAATTTCGGTCAAGAAGATGCTCATTTTGACTTGGTAGGAGATGCTTGTGATAACTGTGTTAATACCTGGAATACTGATCAGATTGATACTGATCTTGATACAATTGGCGATGCTTGTGATAATTGCAGAATTATTGCCAATCTTAATCAGAGTGACACGGATAATGATGGAATAGGTGATATATGTGATAACTGTCAAAATACATTCAACATAAATCAAATCGATATTGATGGTGATGGAGTTGGAGATGAATGTGATAATTGTCAGAATACTTACAACATTCAACAAATCGATGCTGATGGTGACAATATAGGAGATGAATGTGACAACTGTGTGTTTGTAAGAAATTCAAATCAAGCTGATTTGGACAATGATGGCATTGGTGATGACTGTGATAACTGTCCAAATGTGAGCAACACAAATCAGTATGATGCTGATGGAGATGATGTAGGTGATGTATGTGACAACTGTCTGAATGTTATTAACACAAACCAGACTGACATGGATGGTGACGGAGTTGGTGACGAATGTGATAACTGTATGTATGCTAGCAATGCAGATCAATGGGACTTTGATAATGACACTATTGGCGATATTTGTGACAACTGTGCAAGAAATTACAATACAGACCAAATGGATACTGACAGCGATACTATTGGAGATGCATGCGATAACTGTCCCTTTGATAGCAACTCTACTCAGAATGACTTCGATAGTGACGGGGTAGGGGATCCATGCGATAACTGCATGTTTATATCAAATGCAGACCAGAATGATACAGATGGTGATGGCATTGGTGATGCTTGCGATAACTGCAAATATGATATAAATATGGAACAAACCGATATCGACTTGGATGGAGTTGGTGATGCATGCGACAACTGTATTAATGTTAGTAATTTCAATCAAAGTGACGTTGATAAAGATGGAATCGGTGATATATGTGACAACTGCCTTAACAATGTTAATGCTAACCAAACTGATACTGATGGGGACCAAATTGGAGATGCTTGTGATACTTGCATTAATTATCAAAACTCAGATCAACTAGATAGTGATGGAGATGGTTATGGTAATACTTGTGATAACTGTCCATTGATATATAACGCAGACCAAAGCGATGATGATGGAGATGGCATTGGTAATATCTGTGACAACTGTCCGAATACCTATAATGCGGAGCAAAATGATACTGATACTGATAATGTTGGAGATATATGTGATATCTGTAAACTTGTAAGTAATTCTAATCAAACTGACCTGGATGGCGACGGAATTGGAGATGACTGTGATAACTGCCCTAATGTAAAGAACACGGAACAATATGACACTGATAAAGATGGGTTTGGAGATTTATGTGATAACTGTGTGTATACCAATAACATTGAGCAATATGATACAGACATTGATGACGTTGGTGATTTGTGTGATAACTGTCCACATATCATCAATACGGATCAAAATGATACTGATGGTGACAATATTGGAGATTTGTGTGATAACTGCCCACATATCATCAATACGGATCAAAATGATACTGATGGTGACAATATTGGAGATTTGTGTGATAACTGTGAACATTTTCCTAATCCAAGCCAACAAGATTTGAATGGTAATGGCATTGGCGATGTTTGTGAATCCTCATCAGGTAAATATAAATAAATAAATAAATAAATATATATATATATATATATATATATATATATATATATATATATATATATATATATATATATATATATATATATATATATATATATATATATATATATATATATATATATGCATATATATGCATATATATATATATATATATATATATATATATATATATATATATATATATATATATATATATATATATATATATATATATATATATATATATATATATATATATGAAGCAAAAAAAGGCCCATAAATAAAACACAAGAGAAGCGAAGTTGTACCATATATTACGAATGGACTCCAGCCCTCTTCAGATACAAAGAAGAGGGCTGGAGTCCAGTTGTAACATAGAGTACATGTTCGCTTCTCTTTGTGTTTTATTTATGGGCCTTTTATTGCTTTATATTGTGCTGTGACATAACAGTTTATTTTACATATATATATATATATATATATATATATATATATATATAAATATATATATATATATATATATAAATATATATATATATATATATATATATATATATATATATATATATATATATATATATATATATATACATATACATAAATATATATAAATATATATATATATATATATATATATATATATATATATATATATATATATATATATATATATATATATATATATATATATATATATATATATATATATATATATATATATATATATATATATATATATATATATATACTATATATATATATATATATATATATATATATATATATATATATATATATATATATATATATATATATATATATATATATATATTGGTATTTTTGAATATGCTTCCTTGCAATAACATATAGAGAATTGCATAGCTTGTTGAAAAGATATGATAATTAGATTCTATCAAAGTACTGTTTTACGATGTTATGATAATGGTTTCGCTACTACTCGTAAATATTGATATGGCAGCAAGTGTTAACTTTGCATAAGAATATACTATTATGGATAGTAAATACACAGTGGCTGAACTATTGGCTACATATCTCTAAATAAGGTCAAAATAGCAAAGTGAATAAATTTTGATCGACATCCCTTAAATATAAATAAATACCATAAATAACTATTTTTTTTTTATTTATTCAGATAACTGTACATGGGGACATGTGCACATGGGCACTCCCAGTCATATTGCAGTTGATAACATTACAATCTATGTGGTTATGTATAAATAACATACTAATAGAATTTGCAATTAATTTTAAATATCATAGCAAGTAATTAATAATAAAATATAGTGTAATAATTGAAGAGTACTTGAAGAGTAATCATTGTGACAATATTTTCAATAGCCCTTGTTGAGTGCTATCATTAAAATTCAGTTTCACTTTTCAACAGTACTACTGCAGACAATTTGAAGCAGATATAGAATAACAATTTTCAGGTTAGAATAATAAGTAGGTACATACATATATATATATACACACACATACATACACACACACACACACACACACAGGGGAAAAGAGTCAACTAGAATCTAGAATTTCTAATCAAGAAGATAAAAACAAACAGCTAAATGACAACCTAAAGGAATTAGATGTTAGTTCACTGCTATCTTCTGAGAGAGACGAGATTGCTGCTTGGAATGTTCAGATTAAAGAAAACATTGAACAGTTCAGAAAAGAGTTCCAGGAGCTAAATATGGAAAATGATGCCATGAAAACGTCCTTTGCTGATGCACTAAAGGGGAATGTGGCAGTAAAAGAGGCTGTAAAGGTGGTGGCACTGGAAAACATACAAACAGTTGACTATAAAGAGACAGTAATCGAAAAAATGAAAGACGTTGTGATGGAAAGGGCAAACCCACTCATCAGACAGGCACTTGATAAGGAGAAGACAGTGGTAATCTCAGGCATAAGTGAATCCCAGGAGCCAACATGGCAGGGGAGACTTGAAGAAAATAAAGCTAGGGTTGTAGACCTGATAAGAAAGCTTGGAGTAGTATGTGGTCCTGAGGATATTGTAAACATACACCAACTAGGTAAATATTCGAGGGAAGGAAAGCCGAGACCAACAAAAGTAACCTTTGAGAGAGGGGAGACATGTAGGGAAATATTGTTGAGAAAAAAAAGTCTAAAAGACCTTCAAGAATGCAAAGAAGTGTTCATTAGACGATACAGAACACAGGAAGAGATGGGAAAGATCAAAAACTTGTTGCAAGAGGCAAGAAGGTTAAATGATGGAAGAAATGAAGAAGAGAAGAAAAATTTTCGTTACGGAATACTTCCAGACAAAGGGGAGATAAAGAAGATAATGACAGAAGATCAGGGGATGGGGCCTCATTAAGATTGTTATACACAAATGCTGATGGATTAGCTGGTAAGGCAGTAGAATTAAAAGATAGGATTCACAACAGTAAGGCAGATATAGTAGCAATTACAGAGACTAAGTTGAGTGAGGACATAAACAGTGTCACAGTTTTTCCTAAGGGCTTCAGAATACTAAGGGTCGAAAGATCTGAGAGGACTGGTGGAGGGATAGCACTGCTCATAAGTGAGAGGATTCAAGTTGAAGAGATAAACTTGGCTATAGAAAGTGAGTTCAGGGAATTTCTTGTTGCTCGCATAAATACTGGGTCAGAGAGCATTATAATAACTGTTGTATACAACCCACCAAGGAACCAAAATAGGCTTGAAATTTATGAGGAAAGTCATATAGGTACGATTGAAGTCATAAACTCAGTTGTTAACATGGCGCGGGAGAAAAAATGTAGGATTTTGATTATGGGAGACTTTAATCATAAAGAGATAGATTGGATAAATCTTGACCCACACAGTGGTGAGGACTCCTTTGGGGCAAGATTCCTAGATTGCGTACAAGGGAATTTCCTACACCAACATGTAATGGAACCAACAAGAGCCAGGGGTGGGGATGAGCCATCACTACTTGATCTGGTGTTCACAGATAATGTGTTGGATATTGAAAATATTGAGTATGAACCACCAATTGGAAAGAGTGACCACTGTGTGTTGTTGATGGAGTATATCATTGAAGACATTCTTCCTGAGAGTAGAGGCACTGAGGACATGAGGAGGAACTATCAGAAAGGAGATTACATCAAAATGAATGAGCTTTTTGCAGTTATTGACTGGAGAACCTTATTTTACAACAAATCTGTACAAGAAATGTATGACATCTTTTGTGAGAAATATGGGAAGATTGTAGATTGCTGCATACCTGTCACCAAAGTAGGTGTAATTCATGCCAGAGAGAAATGGTTCGATAATGGGTGTAAAAGAGCTAAGGAGTGGAGAGACAAATGCTGGAAAAGGTATAGGAGGAGAAAAAACATAAATGCCTGGCAAACCTACAAAAGAGCAAGAAATGACTACCTAAGTAAAAGGAGAGAGGCAGAGAAAGATTATGAGAGGGACATCACCAGGAAGGCGAAAGAAAATCCCAAGCTTTTCCACAGCTTTATCAGAGGAAAACTGAAGGTAAAAGAACAGGTTTTAAGGCTAAAGAGAGCGGATGGAAGCATCACTGAGACGGACGAAGAGATCTGCAAAGAATTGAACAAGGAGTTTCAGTCAGTATTTACAGTAGAAAATACCCCACCCCCTCAGATTGCAGTGATAGAAGCTCAAGGGCCGGTATTAGAGAACATCAACCTTACAGCCACAGAGGTATGCAAAGCGCTGATGGATTTAGATGTTCATAAAGCTACAGGTCCTGATGACATATCCCCTCATGTGCTTAAAAAATGCGCAAACACAATATCAGTGGCACTAAGTATCATATTTAAGGAGTCATTGGATTCGGGGGAGATTCCAAGATGCTGGAAACAAGCAAATGTGATACCTATCTTCAAAAAGGGAAGGAGGGATACGGCTCTGAATTATAGACCAGTTTCCTTGACCAGCATAGTTTGCAAAGTTATGGAGAAACTACTAAGGAAACATATCTCTCTTCACTTGGAATCCTTCAACTTTTTGTCAGTGAGGCAACATGGCTTCAGAGAAGGAAGATCAACAGTAACAAACTTATTAGAATTTTATGATGAGGTAAGCCAAATCTTACAGGAAAGAGAGGGCTGGGCAGATTGCATATTCCTAGACTTCCAGAAAGCGTTTGACACTGTTCCACATGGGAGACTTATTAGGAAGCTGCAATCAATGGCTAGAATAGGTGGAAATGTCTTGGAATGGATAAAAACTTACTTAGAAGGAAGGGAACAGAGGGTTAGAGTAAGACACTCAGTGTCTGAATGGAGAAGAGTTAGTAGTGGAGTTCCACAGGGTTCAGTTTTAGGGCCACTTTTGTTCCTTGTATATGTAAATGACCTACCAGAGTCTGTAAATTCATTCATGAATATGTTTGCAGATGATGCAAAGATTGTGAAGAAAGTAAAAAACGAGAACAATGGTAGAGAA
>JAXCGZ010020830.1:57500-60000 GCA_037179515.1 Halocaridina rubra | reverse complement strand
GGATAGCACTGCTCATAAGTGAAAGGATTCAAGTTGAAGAAATAAACTTGGCTATAGAAAGTGAGTTCAAGGAATTTCTTGTTGCTCGCATAAATACTGAGTCAGAGAGCATTATAATAACTGTTGTATACAACCCACCAAGGAACCAAAATAGGCTTGAAGTTTATGAGGAAAGTCATATAGGTACTATTGAAGTCATAAACTCAGTTGTTAACATGGCACGGGAAAAAAAATGTAGGATTTTGATTATGGGAGTCTTTAATCATAAAGAGATAGATTGGATAAATCTTGACCCACACAGTGGTGAGGACTCATTCGGGGCAAGATTCCTAGATTGCGTACAAGGGAATTTCCTACACCAACATGTAATGGAACCAACAAGGGCCAGGGGTGGGGATGAGCCATCACTACTTGATCTAGTGTTCACAGATAATGTGTTGGATATTGAGAAAATTGAGTATGAACCACCAATTGGAAAGAGTGACCACTGTGTGTTGTTGATGGAGTATATCATTGAAGATATTCTTCCTGAGAGTAGAGGCACTGAGGACATGAGGAGGAACTATCGGAAAAGAGATTACATCAAAATGAATGAGCTTTTTGCAGTTATTGACTGGAGAACCTTATTTTACAACAAATCTGTACAAGAAATGTATGACATCTTTTGTGAGAAATATGGGAAGATAGTAGATTGCTGCATACCTGTCACCAAAGTAGGTGTAATTCATGCCAGAGAGAAATGGTTCGATAATGAGTGTAAAAGAGCTAAGGAGTGGAGAGACAAATGCTGGAAAAGGCATAGGAGGAGAAAAAACATAACTGCCTGGCAAACTTACAAAAGAGCAAAAAATGACTACCTAAGTAAAAGGAGAGAGGCAGAGAGAGACTATGAGAGGGACATCACCAGGAAAGCTAAAGAAAATCCCAAGTTTTTCCACAGCTTTATCAGAGGAATACTGAAGATAAAAGAACAGGTTTTAAGGCTAAAGAGAGCGGATGGAAGCATCACTGAGACGGATGAAGAGATCTGCAAAGAATTGAACAAGGAGTTTCAGTCAGTATTTACAGTAGAAAATACCCCACCCCCTCAGATTGCAGTGATAGAAGCTCAAGGGCCGGTATTAGAGAACATCAACCTTACAGCCACAGAGGTATGCAAAGCGCTGATGGATTTAGATGTTCATAAAGCTACAGGTCCTGATGACATATCCCCTCATGTGCTTAAAAAATGCGCAAACACAATATCAGTGGCACTAAGTATCATATTTAAGGAGTCACTGGAGTCGGGGGAGATTCCAAGATGCTGGAAAAAAGCAAATGTGATACCTATCTTCAAAAAGGGAAGGAGGGATACGGCTCTGAACTATAGATCAGTTTCCTTGACCAGCATAGTTTGCAAAGTTATGGAGAAACTACTGAGGAAACATATCTCTCTTCACTTGGAATCCTTCAACTTTTTGTCAGTGAGGCAACATGGCTTCAGAAAAGGTAGATCAACAGTAACAAACTTATTAGAATTTTATGATGAGGTAAGCCAAATCTTACAGGAAAGAGAGGGCTGGGCAGATTGCATATTCCTAGACTTCCAGAAAGCGTTTGACACTTATTAGGAAGCTGCAATCAATGGCTAGAATAGGTGGAAATGTTTTGGAATGGATAAAAACTTACTTAGAAGGAAGGGAACAGAGGGTTAGAGTAAGACACTCAGTGTCTGAATGGAGAAGAGTTAGTAGTGGAGTTCCACAGGGTTCAGTTTTAGGGCCACTTTTGTTCCTTGTATATGTAAATGACCTACCAGAGTCTGTAAATTCATTCATGAATATGTTTGCAGATGATGCAAAGATTGTGAAGAAAGTAAAAAACGAGAACAATGGTAGAGAACTTCAGGAGGATCTAAATAATCTGCATGAGTGGTGAGAAAAGTGGCTAATGAAATTCAATACTTCAAAATGTAAGGTAATGAGAATGGGTACAAGTGCAAGAAGGCCCAAGCTTGACTACTCGGTGGCTGGAGTACAACTTCAAGAGACAGAAAATGAGAGATCTAGGAGTAAACATACTGGCAGATTTGTCTCCAGAAATACATATAAATGGCATAGTAAGGGCAGCATATGCATTCTTATCAAATGTAAGGGTAGCCTTCAGGCACATGGACAAGGAAATGTTCAGAAATATTTATGTAACCTATGTGAGGCCAAAACTCAAATATGCAGCCCCCTTTTGGAATCCGTACTTAAAAAAGCACATAGCTAAGCTTGAAAAAGTTCAAAGACATGCCACGAAACTGGTGCCAGAAATACGCAATCTCAGTTATGATGAGAGGCTGAGGGAATTAGACTTACCATCACTCGAAGCTAGAAGAGTGAGGGGGGATATGGTGACAGTCTTTAACTTCCTTCATGGTTATGATAGAGTGGATAGGGATCGATATTTTGATATGGCTGGCTCTAGAACTAGAGGTCATAGTTTGAAGCTTGGTAAGAAAACTTCTTTGCAGGAT
>JAXCGZ010020830.1:45000-50000 GCA_037179515.1 Halocaridina rubra | reverse complement strand
ACTATATAGAGGATAAAAAATATACTAAATACTTTTTTTCCAGCTACAGTTGAACCTACTTCAGAAAATACTGGAGAAGCAACTAATGAAACTTCGGCGACTCAACCATCCTCAGGTGATGGCACATCCAATGATTATGAGTCAACAACACAAGGATCCGCTGATCAGGCTCAGGTAACAGACACAACAACAGAAAGTGAGCTAACATCACAAGAGGCTGATCCAACCACGCAGAGACCTGACGTAACATTACGAGAAACTTATTCTTCAACACAAGAAAATGAGATAACAGTAACTGAGGATCAAGCGCAACAACAAACTACTCTCAACTATGAAGACCAAATGAAAATGCTTCGTTATTACAAAGACAAACTTGAACAGGACATATCTAGTGTTGAAGATAAGCTAGATGCAATAGACACTGTGCCTACAGTAATGGATACCCTACTCTCTGCCATTGTCTCCAGGAGGAAACGAAGATCTGCAGCATTCAACCTGGGTTCAGATAATGGGAATGGCATTATAACCGTTGAGCCTTACTGTAACATAAATGCCAATGATAGTTTGACCAATGATCCATCTTCTGTTTTGGTTGCTATCATTAGCGATATTAATACAACCATCAAAAGTGGTACAACAGATCAAATAGTATGCATGAATGACCTTATAACGGCCTTTACAGACGCTATTAAAAAAGGCGAAGTTAGCATTACTGTGTCAAGTAAAGTAACCATAACAGAACTGGCCAACAGTGTCAAAAACACGGCTAAAGCAGAGTCAGAAACTCTCAACTCAGTCTTGGATTCATTACTCCAAGAGTTGGAGGAAGTTACCCAACAACTTGAAAATCTCGAATCTGAGAGAGGTAAGGATCCTTACATTTATTTTCTAATTTCATAGGATAACTCCGAATATATGTACGAATCAGTCTCCAGGTATTCAAATATCAGTTTTTCGATAATCAAAATTGTAATATAAGGTACAGGCGTTGGGCATCTGATAAAAAGAACTATATATATATATATATATATATATCGATTTTTCAGGTGTCCCAGTTGAACAACCAGTGCAGCCTTACTGGCCTTCACCAAATCAGGTATGTCCTTTACTTAAATTTTATCGCGCTTATTCCATATAAATCATACAAAAACTTTAAGTAGAAAAGGTTTAGATTCATCCACAAAATCAAATGCATCTAGTAAAACTATCGGGAATATATCAATTGAAAATATGAATTAATTCAAGATATGGATACAAAGAATAGGTTTAATAAAAGATGTATACACGTCAACGTGGAAATGATAGTGACGTAGAGAAGTTGATAAGAATCTGAATTCCAGATCAAAACTTAGCACGAGGGTCTGCCCCTCTCTTTTTTATCTCTTAATTTATTTAATTTTCGTGCTTTTCCCTCCAATTCCCTTATATCCTTAATCCCCTCCCCTTTTTTTCCCATCCTATCCCATCCTACAAAAAAAAAAGTATATAAGAGAAGTTGATGGAAGTAATAATGACAGCTAAGTAAACCCACATTTACCTATATACACAGACATTACTTTTTACTTATATTGTTAAGTGTTCTACTTTATGATGTAGAGAACGAACACTGAAGTAAATATACGTAATAGTAAAAATTTAATACTGAAATCATTATCATTATTATTATTATTATTATTATTATTATAATTATTATTATTATTATTATTATTATTATTATTATTATTATTATTATTATTATTATTATTATTATTATTATTATTATTATTATTATCATTATTATTATTATTATTATTATTATTATTATTATTATTATTATTATTATTATTATTATTATTAATAGTAGTAGTATAAGTATTAGTATTATCATTATTACTATTATTATTGCTAACAGTACTACCATTATTATCATTATTAAGCCATATATCAATGACCCGAAGAGAACTGATACTTTTCAGTGACTCATTTCTCATATTTTATTTGTAAAAATAAAAAAAAACTTTATATTTAAGCATTATTTAATCTTTTTATGAGCAGATAATATTACATAGTAATGCGTTTTACTCTTCCAGGTACCTGTAATCAATATACTGGTTCAGCAAATTGTCAACCGGGGACGGTAACGCCTATGCATATTGGAGTGATGTCATCCAGCATGTGCATGCGACGACCTTAAGGATACAAGTACACACACCCACGCGCATGCGCACACACACGCACACTCACCCACACTCAAACACACACGCAAGCATTCACAAAAACAAAAAAAGAATTAAAAAAGAAAGCATATATTAAACAAGAAACTGTGTATGTCAAGTATTATTGTAACTTACATTTATATTGTTGAGATCAGTCTTAAATCCGGAACGCCGAACTCCAAGTCCATTAATACTGAAGAAATTTTTAAATTTTGTCCGCTTGAATAGAATATTAAAGTATGGCCGACATTCCCACCCACATATACATACACGCACATACGCACACATATAAACATACATTTAATCTCCTATCTATTACATGCAAATACGTGAGAAGTGAATAGTATTAAAGGCAGAGATTAAAATGGCACGGCGAATACGGAGAAAAATATGCCGAAATTTTAAGGTACGCGGATGCCACTGATAATGATTTTTCTTCAGAAAATGGATCATATATTTTCTCTGTAAGACTTTAAAAGGCATAAGAGCATACATATACATATACCTATAATGTCAGAAAATGACAAAAGTCTAATGAGGGAAAATTCGAAAAAATACTGTACATTTATTGGTTTAAATAAAAACAATAACTTTCACTAAGAGTTTGTATAATTTAGAAGTACATCTTGACAAGCAATTTTTCTTTTATTTTATGCATGTAAAAATGCGAAAATCCGATGCAGATACTGTGCTACACAAAATCACTAGAAACTTGGCAGTAATGCTCAGTGCCTCTCTAAGGCATTCAAGAATCTTCCCCTCCATGAGTCTGACTAACAACTGGTCAAGTCAACCTACATTTTGCTTTCTTGCCAATGAGGGGATATTAGTTCACAAGTACGACTGGTGAAAATCCTTATGAAGTCTTTATGCCTGCAGAACAGAGCCACTGGTTATGAATATCATATCTAAAAGATAAAATGCGTTATTAAAAAATGTACTTATGATCTTTCGTCCATTTAAAAAAGAGAATCTAAGTTTGCTCAACTGAGGATTAATCGACATGATTTACTCATATGTAAAAAAAGACAGAGATAATTGTTTTTGAAAAATCTGTTATTAATCTGTCTAGACACGTGGTTCCCAACGTGAGGTGCAAGCCTCACGGGGAGGGTATTTTAATATTAATGGAGGGCAATTCGAGAATGTGTTATTAATTCACATTATTTTATATTTATGCATTTTAGTTCTCTATAATATATATTGTGAAACTCTATTTGCTGTTTTATCATATTAATTCATTATTATTATCATTATCATTATCATTATTATTATTATTATTATTATTATTATTATTATTATTATTATTATTATTATTATTATTATTATTATTATTATTATTATTATTATTATTATTATTTTTATTGTTACTATTATCATTATTATTATTATTGTTATTATTATTATTATTATTATTATTATTATTATTATTATTATTATTATTATTATTATTATTATTATTATTATTATTATTATTATTATTATTATTATTATTATTATTTTAATAATGTCTTATTGATTTCTTCCACGGTACTTTAACTGACCTTTTTCGTTCTTTTATTCTCTTTCATGAAGTCCATATTCTTTGGAAACTTGCTTAGTACAAGGTAATGGTCTTTTAAGCTTCTTCTACGTACATAAGACTTCGCTTTTTGAATAATAAGAATTATATGTCACAGAGGGGCATGAGCATTTTAGAGATGCCAAGGAGGCGCATAACCTAATAATGAAGGTTGGGAACCACCTAATCATGTATATGCTTTCTCACTATATGTGTGTGTATATATATATATATATATATATATATATATATATATATATATATATATATATATATATATATATCGTAAGGAAGTCCATCAGTGAAATAACACATAGAAAATAATAACGCTATGATTCGGATCCTAACTGGACCCCTTCTCAAGCACAAGTGAGTTATTTTACACTCACTTGTGCTTGAGAAGAGGTCCAGTTAAGATTCGAAATATAGCGTTATATTTTTCTGTGTTGTTTCGCTGATGGGCTTCCTTACCTTTTAGTGTTGTATGTTAACAGTTTGTGCTTACTCATATATATATATATATATATATATATATATATATATATATATATATATATATATATATATATATATATATAAATATATATATATAACCTATCTGATCTTTTCAGCGGCTATGGTGCCTGTCGGCAAAGACCAGACATATACTATTGACCTTATATGTACACTTCCAGACCTTTTTCCTAACCTTATAATAAGATCTAGATATTTAACATTATTTGTAACAATATAAAAGAATTTTTATTGAATAAAATGAGAATAATCTAGAATTGGTTACAAGAATTTTATATTGATGTGTGTATTTATTCATATATTATTAACGACATTCTTCACTCCTCTTCCTCCTCTCTTCTCCAAGCCTTTGCCCTTGATTCTACCCTTTATTTATCATCTGTCTTTTCTTCACAACCTTCATCTGCTACTCGTAATCAGTCTCGTATCACTCTTTCTTCTACTCTCAACTTCGATTTGCAGAGGGTATCTGAGTGGGGCACCTAATATTTAGTTAGATTTGATGACTCCAAAACAGAGTATCTGGCTATCTTTTTATCTTCTTCCTCTCATGATAGCCCTATTGTCTTGAAACTAACAAAAATTTACCCACTTAGTTTTATTAACTTATTAGGAATCCATACAGACTCTAACTTGTCTTGGAGGAATCACGTAATCCGAATTTCTAAATCTGCATCCGAGAAATTGGAGGTTCTGTATCGTTTTCGTCATTACTTTTCCTCTTGACAGTT
>JAXCGZ010020830.1:27500-30000 GCA_037179515.1 Halocaridina rubra | reverse complement strand
GAAAACATGAATAATTTTTTTACCCCGACCGGGACTTGAACCTAGGACGTATGATTACTAAGTCAAGGCGCTACCACTACACCACAGAAGGTTAAAAGGAATCCAACCTTATAGCTTATATCTGCTATACTTAGGAATGAACGCATTCTAACTGAATGCCACTATGTTCATATTACAGATTCCGCAACCTCACTCTTGGCTTCATTTTAGCATTTAATTCAATTCCCAATCTCATTTGGGCCATGAAATAACCAAATAAGCACATTACATATGTGAAAACATGAATCATTTTTTTACCCCGACCGGGACTTGAACCTAGGACTTATGATTACTAAGTCAAGGCGCTACCACTACATCACAGAAGATTAAAAGGAATCCAACCTTATAGCTTATATCTGCTATACTTAGGAATGAACGCATTCTATCTGAATGCCACTATGTTCATATTACAGATTCCCCAACCTCACTCGTGGCTTCATTCTAGCATTTAATTAAATTCCCAATCTCATTCGGGCCATGAAATAACCAAATAAGCACATTACATATGTGAAAACATGAATCATTTTTTACCCCGACCGGGACTTGAACCTAGGACTTATGATTACTAAGTCATACTAAGTCATATATATATATATATATATATATATATATATATATATATATATATATATATATATATATATATATTACACATATATATATATATATATATATATATATATATATATATATATATATATATATATATTTATATATATATATATATATATATGTATATATGCACAAAGAACTACTACATATTCCTTTTATTATGAATTATTTCTTTAAAAAATGATTGTGTTCAACAATATTTTCACTTCATTTTGCAGGATATATTGTCACAAAGGTGTGTTCTGACTCATCAAGTCATTTATCATTGTATTATTATTGTATTATTGTTGCTAATAATACAACTCTCCATTTGGCTTGAGAGCTTTCTTCCTTCGGGCTATGAAACATAATCAGAACTATTTTTCATCTTACAAGGATTACTCGAATTTATAAGAACTTTTACCACATAATACTTGGCCAAGACGTAAAACCATGAAGAAATAGGAAGTGCAAACATATGCTAGGGCCGTAAGGAGATGGCCCAATCAAAGAATATATTTATTCATCAGAAAGTCAGTTCACCTCACCTCAGCTATCTTAGCTCTTTGGGGATAATGGGTCACCACAAATTCACACAGTCTTTCTACTTGGGTCATCCACAAGGTAGATGGGCACTGATCCTCTATAGTGGGTTCTCAAAGACTTAGCAAGTTTATCTTCACCGCTTTATCTTGTGGCAACTCTCCCCCCCCCAAAAAAAAAAAAAAACTAAGCAGCTACCCGACCCAGCTTAAACATCGAGCAGGTGCAAGTAATCTCCTTTTGGCCTGTACCACATATTCACAATCCCTAACCGTTCATTACAAGCTGTTGGCCTCACTTTCCTACTTCATTGACATACCATATGCACCCAAAGTTCAGCCCATCCATACATCACATTCTAGGTCTTTAGTTCGGTCTTAATCTTCTCTTCTATTCTCCACACTCTCTTAGCTAGTTACTCTTCATTCACTCTTTCCATACGCACAAAACCGTTTCTCATCACTTTTCTCACTCCATCAAAGCTGACTCACCAATCATACTTCTCAAACGCTTCAACTCCATTACATTCTAAATATTCTTTTCAGCCTCTCTCTCTTTTCAAGAATATACTCCAAATAATATTGTAGGCAAAATTTCTTTTGTTTATGAAATTCGCTTTTCATTCATTACTAAATAAATGGACGCTTTTAATACCACCTAGATAGTTAACCTCTTCCTTCACTATGCAACTCACCTCTGCATCCACACCTCTAGTTACTAATGGAATTCCCCTTTCACACTCACATTCAATTCTTTACCATTAACATGTATATTTCACGGAAGAATAAATACTCTTACGAGCAAGAACACACATACACCAACAGGAAACATGCATTATTGAGTCTTTCCAAACAAAGGGGCGATGAAGAAATCAACAGGAACCCTAAATATATGGGCTCATAAGGGATACTGACTACAAATTATGATGGAGTAACAGGCAGCACAGTGGAATTAGAAGAGGATACATAGGTCTAAGGCACATATAGTAGCCATTGCACAGACATACTTAAAAGATATTTGTATTACTACAGTATTTACCTGCACGACACAATAATGAGAATGGGAAGATCTGAGGAAAATGGAGAAAAGATCGCTTTACTTGTTAGAGAAAACTTTCGCGTTAAAGACAAATAAAGTTACTATAGGGACTGATCTCAAGGATCTTCCTGTGTCTCACGTATAAGTGGTCTGATAACATTATAATAGCTGTGATATATAACCCTACAAAAACTAATAAGGGTTTGAGGTGTACACTAGAATTGCTAAATATAGCTGTAAACATTACATGTGAGAGAAAATTGAAAACATCAGTTATGAGGAAATTTAA
>JAXCGZ010020830.1:0-5000 GCA_037179515.1 Halocaridina rubra | reverse complement strand
AAATCTCCCCTGACTCCAGAGACTTTTTAAATATGATACTTATTGCCACTGATATTGATTTTTGGCATTTTTAAGTACATTTGGGGATATATCATCAGGACCCGCAGCTTAATGGACATCGAACTCCATCAACGCTTTGCATATCTCTCTGGCTAAAAGGATGATATTCTCTACTACCGGCCCATGAGCTTCTATCTCTGCAATATAAGAGGGTGGGGTATTTTGTTCTGGAAATACTGAATGAAACTCCTTGTTCAATTTTTTTGCAGATCACTTCATCTGTCTCAGTGATGCTTCCATCCACTCTCATGACCTTTAAAACCTGTTCTTTTACCTTCAGTTTTCCTCTGATAAAGCTGTGGAAAGCTTGGGATTTTCTTTAGCCTTCCTGGTGATGTCCCTTTCATAGTATCTCTCTGCCTGTCTTCTTTTACTTAGGTAATCACTTCTTGCTCTTTTGTAGGTCTGCCAGGCATTTATATTTTTTCTCCTTCTATAGATTTTCCAGCATTTCCCTCCCCACTCCTTAGCTCTTTTTCACTCATTATAGAACCATTTCTCTCTGGCATGAATTACGCCTACTGTGGTGACAGGCATGAAGCAATCTACTATCTTCCCATATTTCTCACAAAAGATGTCGTACATTTCTTGTACATATTTGTTGAAAAATAAGGTCCTCCAGCCAATAACTGCAAAAAGCTCATTCATATTGATGTAATCTCCTTTTGGATAGTTCCTCCTCGTGTCCTCAATGCCTCTACTCTCAGGCAGAACATCTTCAATGGTATACTCCAACAACAACACACAGTGGTCACTTTTTCCAATTGGTGGTTCATACTCATTTTTTTTTCAATATCCAACACGTTATCTGTGAATACTAGATCAAGTAGTGAAGGCTCATCCCCACCCCTGAACTTCGTTGGTTCCAGTACATAATGGTGTAGGAAATTCCCTTGTACGCAATCTAGGAATCTTGCCCCAAATGAATCCTCACCACTGTGTGGGTCAAGATTTATCCAATCTGTATCTTTATGATTGAAATCTCCCATAAGCAAAATCCTACATTTTCTATCCTGCGCCATGTTAACAACTAAATTTATGACTTCAGTAGTACCTATTTGACTTTTCTCATAAACTTCTAGCCTATTTTGGTTCCTTGGCGAGTTATATACAACAGTTATTACAATGATCTCTGACCCAGTATTTATGCGAGCAACAAGAAATTCCTTGAACTCACTTTCTATAGCCAAGTGTATTTCTTCAACCTGAATCCTTTCACTTATGAGCAGTGCTATCCCTCCACCAATCCTCTCAGATCTTTCAACCCTTAATATTCTGAAGCCCTTAGAAAAAACTGTGACACTGATTTTGCCCTCTCAACATAGTCTCTGTAAGTGAATCCTATTTTTTAATTCTACTGCCGTACCAGCGAATCCATCAGCATTTGTGTATAACAATCTTAATGAGGCCCCATCTCCTGATCTTCTGTCATTATCTTCTTTATCTCCACTTTGTCTGAAAGAACTCTGATATGAAAGTTTTTCTTCTCTTCTTCATTTCTTTCCTCATTTAACCTTCTAGACTCTTTCAACAAGTTTTTTTATCCTTCCCATCGCTTCTCCTCTCTCAAAGATTACTTTTTTGGTTTCTGCTTTCCTTCCCTAGAATATTTACCTAGTTGGTAAATATTTACAATATCCTCAGGACCACCGACTACTCCAAGTTTTCTTATCAGGTCTACAATTCTAGCTTTATTTTCTTTAAGTCTCCCCTGCCATGTTGGCTCCTGGGATTCGCTTATGCCTGAGATTACCACTGTCTTCTCTTTATCAAGTGCCTGCTTAATCAGTGGATTTGCCCTTTCCATCACAACATCTTTATTTTTTTTTATTACTGTTTCTTAAGCATACAGCTGTTTGTATGTTTTCCAATGCCACCACCTTCACAGCCTCTTTTATTGCCACATTCCCCTTTATTATATCAGCAAAGGAGGTTTTCATGGCATCATGTTCCTTATTCAGTTCCTGAAATTCTTTTCTAAACTGTTCGATGTCTTCCTTAATCTGGACATTCAATGCTGCAATCTCGTCTCTCTCAGAAGAGAGCAGTGAACTAACATTTAATTTATTTAGGCTGTCATTCAGCTGTTTGTTGTTATCTTCTTGTTTAGAAATTCTGGTTTCTAGTTCACTCTTTTCCCCTTCCAGCTTCTTTATTCGTTTTTTCTAGTTCTTTTCCCTCTTGCCCTTTTGTTTTATTTGCTTCCTCCAAACATCTTATTTCCTCTCTGAGTGTTTCATTCTCTTTCATTTCTGTCCATATTCAGAATTTTATCATCAAGGTTTATAACCATTGTCCCGAATACCTTGACTTCCTGTTTTGATCTCCTGACAGCCACTCCTCCTCCTGCTACATCCACCGGAGATCCTTTACCACCCCTCCCCCGACCATTGGATGGGGGGGGGGTTTGGGACGGAAATGGCCTCATTTTGATGTTATCCCTTTCACAGAATATAGAGAAAACAAGAGAGAAAAGCTTCTATCTAGGCTTCACACAGAATTTCTATATCTTCATATGAGTACTATTTAGTTACTCACTTCATCTCTTTTCTGGTAACACACATCCTGACTTAAAATTTGACTTTGGTAATTTGAGGAAAAAAAATGCAAAACAAAAGTCCACTTGAAGGAAAGTTCGAAATTGTATCTGAGGTGACACCCACCTGTCTCTGCTATATATTTTTCTAGACTGATAAACTGGTAATTTCAGAAGAAAAAAAATTAATCACTTGCTAACCAAGATATATTAACTCAATTTATACAAAAATAAAAAAATAATAAAAGAGAAAGCATAAAGAAAAAAAATAAGACAGCTGCGCTACTTGGCAACTTAACTCAGTATTGTTGACAGGTGTATTTTTCATATTTATTTGCTTTTTAAATTTTTTCATGTATCAAACTAACTATCAAGTTAATATAAATGGGAAGGGTATTGATTTTATCAAAATATGGAACCACATGATCAGGTAAATGGCTGTAGGAGGTCTCCCAATTTACACAAAAAATTAGGTAATGTGATGTGATGGCTTTGCCTCTTCAGAGGTCCTCTGAAGATAAGTAATGAATTTGAGAGTACTAAGGATCTCAATTTTTGTTTTCAATTTCCTTACTAAGCTATATCTATTCACATATTCTGAGTATTCACGTTCTTCTTGTGATATAAAATCAAGTGCATATATAATATATATATATATATATATATATATATATATATATATATATATATATATATATATATATATATATACATATATATATATACATATATATATATATATATATATATATATATATATATATATATATATATATATATATATATATATATATATATATATATATATATATATATATATATATATATATATATATATATATATATATATATATATATATATATATATATATATATATATATATATATATATATATATATATATATATATATATATATATATATATATATATATATATATATATATATATATATATATATATATATATATATGTATATATATATATATATATATATATATATATATATATATATATATATATATATATATATATATATATATAATCATAATGAAATCTTGATATTATAGTCACTTTGTTAACCACGAAAAAAAATGTTGAGAATTAGGGGAATCGAAGAAGAGTTGCTGGTCACATGCTCATGAAAACATTATACTAACATGCTACTACGGAAGCAAAAAATCTGCATAAGGCTATGGCCACACCAGACTCGACAAGCGGGGAGGATTGAACGGGGAGGGATGACGCGACATGATGAAACTCATTAAATTATATGTGGGTGACTACACTGGATGAGCGGGGAGGTATGTCGCTCCGCTTACCCTCCTCGCTTGACACCACGCAATGCAGAATGTTCCAAAATGACGTGCACTGCCTAGTGACATCCTTAGATATTTTCATCATTATCATCATGTCGACTGAACAAAGTACTGGAGAAGTTGATGCTTCCTATTTGGACAGGCATTGTGATGATGCTAATCTCGGTGCTCATCGCTTCACGCTACATCCCCGCTCATCGCATCTGGTGTGGCTGTAGCCTTACAGTTGCATGTGATTTTATTGAGTTCATGTTTTTCTTGAATAACTGTTAATTATGATCATTACGATTTCAATATTACTATGAATATCTGAAAGTCCCAAGTGCAGGGTTATCAAGGTGAAATGAGAACTTAGGAAAAGTGTTTGTTAGTACTGAATGCGCTTAGATATGCTGACTTTTATCTGTCGTAGTAGCGTGA
The DNA here is from genome assembly GCA_037179515.1 of Halocaridina rubra. Taxonomy (NCBI): domain Eukaryota; kingdom Metazoa; phylum Arthropoda; class Malacostraca; order Decapoda; family Atyidae; genus Halocaridina; species Halocaridina rubra. Next base: position 666 of record JAXCGZ010020830.1, on the reverse strand, counting down.
ATAACATGATACTCCAATGAACAAATGACCAGAAATGCAATATCGGTTCTCTTAGCTTTCAAAAAGGTTTTTGTGAATCATACTGCATACACACAAGCAACACACACACACACACACACACGTTCAGTGACACACGAAACTGCTCCTCTTAAATTTCTACTTGTGTTTTTGAGTGACTAAGTGCTTAGTGGAAAACTTTACCATAATTTCCATAAATCTGAAATCCTGCAGAGTATTGTGAGTACAAAACTTATATTTGTTGTATGACGAGACTGTCCAAAATATTAAAGGAAAAAAATTGAGAACATTTTCGTGAGGGGAGAGAGAAGCTGCCGTCCAGTTCTGCCTTGAAGGAAATTTAGAAGAGTTGCCAGAGGTGAAGCCATCACATCACATTACCTAATTTTTTGTGTAAACTGGGGAAAGCTCTTAAGCCGTTTACCTGATCCTGTGGTTCCATATATTGTTAAAATCAGTATCCTTCCCATTTATATTAACTTGTTAGTTAGTTTGATACACGAAATAATTGAATAATAAAAAAAAAATATCCACCTGTCAACAGTACTGAGTTAAGTTGCCAAGTAGTACAGCTGTCTTATTTTCTTCATTTTTTTGCTTTTCTTTTAGCTTTCTCTTTTACTATTTTTTTTTATTTTGTATATATAT
>JAXCGZ010020829.1:152500-165000 GCA_037179515.1 Halocaridina rubra | reverse complement strand
AAACACACAGTCTATTAACTCCTGTCAGTTGTGGTATTAGAAGTAAATTGATGTCGATCCGAGCTGATTAACAGCTGTCGTTGAACTAATAAGCTTGTCAGGGGAATTATGTCAACAACCTCTGACGAATTCAAGAAAGATGAAGAGGTTAATCTCAAGATTATTCTTAAGCTTGAGATTAACCTCTGCATTTTCAAAAAAAAAAAAAAAATCATGTCGAGGATGTAACAAGCATGATAGAAGCACCTGACGTCTTCTAGCATCTGCTTCATCGGTAGACATAATAAACTACACTCTAAGCTCAGGCATGAGAATAAACTTGCATATATATATATATATATATATATATATATATATATATATATATATATAAATATATATATATATATATATATATATATATATATATATATATATATAGATATATATATATATATATATATATATATATAGATATATATATATATATATATATATATATATATATATAATATATATATATATATATATATATATATATATCCTATAGCTCAGCACCTAATACGTGTGTGTGTGTTGCTGAGATCTTCCAGACTATATTGTATCCCATATTGCTCTGAAGATGGACTATAAAACAGTCTGAAAGGTCTCAGCAATCCGTCATTTCATTTTGCCTTCGTAGCTAACCCCTACTCATCTGTGTCACGTATTTATATTTTCGTGATATTTAGGCATACGCACAAACACACACACACATTCATATATATATATATATATATATATATATATATATATATATATATATATATATATATATATATATATATATATATATATATATATATATATATTATATATACATAAATATATATATATATATATATATATATATATATATATATATATATATATATATATATATATATCTATATATATATATATATATATATATATATATATATATATATATATATATATATATATATATATATATATATATATATATATATATATATATATATATATATATATATATATATATACATATATATACATATATATATATATATATATATATATATATATATATATATATATATATATATATATATATAGAGAGAGAGAGAGAGAGAGAGATATATATATATAGAGAGAGAGAGAGAGAGAGAGAGAGAGAGAGAGAGAGAGAGAGAGAGAGAGAGAGAGAGAGAGAGAGAGAGAGAGAGAGAGAGAGAGAGAGAGAGAGAGAGAGAGTTTCAAATATCACGAAATACCTCTGCCACACTCAAAAAGATGAGTCTGATAATATCACTATTAAAACTTTTAAAACTCACCATCAAAACGATGTTCTTTATTTTCTACAAGTACGTTGATAACAAAGAAAAAGTCTCTTAGCCACGGTGAAATGCATAAGGTAAGGGTGAAAAGCCACTATCATTAGAGTGAAAAGCCACTGTCAACTCAGCAGCTTCAGTAAACGTATACCATTCAGTGTGTAAGAGGTCAATGGCCGATCAATAACTTCATGAGATTGGACTAGTACAAGAACAAGTCTTGTAATCTCACTGCTCTACATTACGGATAAAAATATCATTAATTTTGTCGTATTTCTACCTTCTTTATCAAAACTTCTGATTGCCCTAACCTTTATATAATGTACGGCGTATGTTGTTATCTAATAGAAAGTCAATCTGTTGACCTCACAGACTTCCTCTGAGGTCTATATATGTATGTACATCTTCACTCTTTATGCAAGAACTAGGTTGTATAAAAGTAGATTATACTGTCACTTCAGTGTTTTATTCCATCCTTGAAGCCCAAATGGCTTAATTCTATCTTATAAACCCAAAGAATTTATTCCATCTTGGAGGCTTAGTAAGAACAAAAGAGTTAAACTGTTCACCAGACAGTTGGCCTAATGTTTTGGGGCAATACAGTATAATAACATCGTTTGTGTCTAATAAACTTACTGCATATCTTAAAGATGCGTTTTTTTTTTCTAGGCACGGTACCTCTTCTCTGTAAAGTAAACATATATAAATCACTAGTGAGGTGGTGGGGTTCTAACCCAAGCCTCCGAATAGACTAAAATAAATATATAAAAGAATATACTAAAAACGAAAATGAGCCGCAACAACGTATTTATATAAATGAAAGTGTAACAAAAAGGGTGAAACATTTGGATCAGAAAGTTGAGAGATGGACTGATGAAAAAGCTGAGCTGCTTAGATAAATGCAACACCACAAGTACAAGTAACATGTATACTGGATTCAAGAAATATATAGGTCATTTTCACATCTACGAGGAAAATATTGCGAAATAAGACTGTTCCCAACTCGAGCATGTTAGAACAAATTCCCTCTACGAATGAGGGCAGAAAACCTCAAATAAGTGCAACTTCAGCTTCAAGAAGAAGACACAAATATGAGGTGATATCAACAAAGATGGATATTTGTAAGTTTTTTAAAGAATGGACAGATTTTTGGGACTACTTTAAGTTCCAGTTACTACAGATAAGTACTTGTAAATAATGTCTTTAAATAAGATAATCTAATGATGAAATTTTGACAGGAACACATGACGGTAATCCAATATTGTACTAACTAATCTATTAATTACTGAATTAATAATGTTCAGGAATATTCATTAGAAAAGATAAAACATTAGAGCAGATTATTTTTTAAAAGTAATTTGAAAAATATACATTTTATGTATCTTGCTTTAACTGAATGCTAATAATACTAGCATTGTGAATATGATGATTATATAAAATCTAAGAAAATGAATTTTGAACATTACTTAGTAAGAACGATATTACTGCAAGATCAGCATTTTAGTGATACTTTCATAGTGAAACAAAAATATCTTGTTAAAGTTTTGATTTTAAGATAGAGGATGAAATATGCTTTAGTTTTTGTATATAATGAGTAGATTTATCCTATGAATGCATGAGAAATATTGGCAATTTTGCTATATTTACAATTATATATGTAAATTATCCTGGGACATCTTAATTGAAGTAATTTTTGTTTGGTTAAATAGCTTTATAATAATAAGAATCATATTTTACCCGGCCGGGACTCGAACCTAGGATGCATAATTACTGTGCCAAGGCGCCACCAACTACATCACTGAGGGTCTATAACAGAAGCAAATCTTACAGCTTAACTGCTATACTAGGAACGAACGCATTCTATTTGAATGCCTTTTTGTTCATATTACAGTTTCTCCAAACCTCACTCGTGGCTTCATTTTCACAATTAATTCAAATCCCAATCTAATTGTGCATCAACAATAATCAAATAATAATAAGAATATAGTCAAGTATTAACCATAATATTAAATCAAAATAATTCATATTAAAGGGATTATATGGGTATTATGTAAGAATAATGAAACAACAGAAGCGTGTCTCTGTGAGACTGCGATAAAGACCATATTAACTAAATGCCTTATCAAAAGCTAGGTTAAAAAAAAAGAGAGAGAGAGAGACAGTGAGAGGTAAGGAAAAAGAAGAGAACCATTTAAGCCAACATGTATACACAATGAAGCTAGAGGAAACAAATGTACGCACACATACGCTCATGCTTACACACCCTCCCACTGTAAGACTAAGCCTACTCTAAACCTCTTGATAAATCAACTCGAGTATTAACAAGAATAGTGATTTAGAGTACGAAAGAAAGAGAATGGGGAATGGAATAATAATTAGAGGAAGTAAAAGAGGGAGACAGAAAACACAAGCATAGGGACTAGAGATATAGAAAAGCCACAGTTGCTGAATGAGCAGGAGAGGAGGAGGTAATGTGTGATATAGAATAGTAAAATAGAATCTTGCTCTTTGCCACACTGAGTAGTAAAGAAAGATTCTGGACGTCATATTTAAAGAGGGAATCTTATGTTAGTGGGATAAAAGGGTAATTTTTTTTCTTTTTTGCGCTACTTGAGACGCTTTGTGAAAGCGCTCATTACGAGATTGTATCTCTATGTGATTACAGATGAATGTATAAGACAGGTGTCTATGAATGTGTTTGTTTTTTAAATAAGAATATTGTGTTAGTTTTATAAATTCATATCAAAGATTTTTATGATGAAATTGGCTTCAAATATAAAATAATCTTAAGATACAGGCGTAGCATATGCGATATATCAGCGAATAATGATTGATGAATTGACATCTGTCAAAGTGCTCAGAGAGTCATTCATAGGTAACCCATCAACAACAGTCATCATAGTTTTAATAATCAAGATAGCAGCCAAAGAAAGTTTTCCTCTTGAAATCTTTAATGTTTTCCAGAAATATTACAGAATGACAGCGTGAGAATGTACTAAACATCAAAGCATCAATTTCTATTATGTTTTTTATTTCCTTTTCTTTTTATTTTTTTGCTTCAGACTAACATGAGTAACTCATGTAACTAAAATTATGTGCATTACTCTTTTTTCTCATATTTTTAATTTATTAAGTCTGTACATACTTTAAATTTATTGTACGTTGTTTGGTAACGTCTACACCTGAGTTGTTGGTGCAAATTTCAAAAATGTTTTAATCTTTTTAACGATACAAACTATATTTGTTTTTATTTTAATAATCTTGTTTCTTATATTGGCTTATTAAGCTTGTTTTAGATGTCTTTAGTCATCTGAAGTATTGGATTTATATTTTTAATTGTTTTAACTGTCCTTCTCTTCTTTTGCTAAGAATATAAAATATTAAAATGCCGTGGACATTATAGCTTTTAACTAATATATGACTCCCTTAGGCATGATGTGTCTATCTCCTTCACAGCTTTCATTCTGGTGATGCTGCTCTAAGTCCACAATTAGCTACTTTCCCTAGCATAAAAGAATTGTGAAGCTTTGGATTACAGAGTATAGTTGATATTTTGGTTATGCACAAGCCTTTGCGCATATAATTGCATACAAGTGCAGTAACAGGTATATCTGTATTAGTAATGGTTTATGTCTCGCTGGAGTTATTAGGACAACTTGAATGGAATTAGATCTATTAGGAAGTGGGTCCGTGGGCATTCTAGACAGACTGGTGGTAACTTGAGATGTAGTATCAAACATGAAATCAAACTAAATTCAAATGTATGAGGAGGATCTGTAGTCCACACTTATATCATCTATTGCCCGAGGGAGTGCACCCGTTGTCTTGAAGGAAGTACTTCACTTCAAGAACATCTAGTTTGCCTTGTATAGTGGCGTGTCATTCCCCTACCCCAGAACACCATGGTGTCTAAACATGTTTTAAGAAATACTTGGTAGCGTTGAGGTCAAGATGAACATTGGTGTGGGAGGCGAACTTTTGTCTTTTATTCTGCAATGAGCACAACGAGCGATTTGCTTTCGATCAGGCCCAAGCCCTTCTCAGGCTTCCAACCTCAATGAAATCTTGTAGTAGTCTGGCTAATTGGCTAATGCATTACGCCAAGGTATTTCCTCTCGAGTTTTCTAACAACAAAACAGAATGGAACTGGAGTGCCCTTATTTTAATTATAATACCTGATTTCGAATCTCAGATGTTTATTGATTCACATCCCTGCACGGGTTTTCCTGGTAACGATAAAAATCCTTTTTGGGTAGGCTTTGACGCGTTAATTTTGGGTCTACGCTGAGAAGAACCACGTGATCTTTCTCTACAGGAAAGGGAGTGTCATGAGAACACGACAGTGTGATTATCAAGAAAGTATGGGAGTATACAATTTAAGGACAGGATTCCTTAAGAACAGCGTCCCCCTGCTATTTCCTACTCCGATTTATTAGTTGCTTTCTGAGTGCAGGCTCATTAAAGAAATAACTAGCAACGAACAATTCAATATACATAACAAACATATAAAAGTCAAAGGGAATGAAACCAAAACTTGAAGAAACAGCTTAATCCAAAATCTTTGTAATAAAATGAACTTGAAATATTATTTTTGCTTTAGACAGCATTCTTTATGGGATGGCATACTACTGACAATCTCATAATTTCAAGTACATGCCCCAAGTCAATTTTTAATGTTCTGCAACAAGATGTATACTTTGAGATAGTATCAGATATGATAGTATCAATTAAATTTCTTATAACACCAATGTACTTTTAATGCATGCAGTGTTGCAATGATCACAGCTAATTGATCGCTTAAGCTATACAATATTGATCACTTTAAAGTAAGCTAATGAGAATTTATTTGTTTATTTGGCTGTGGGGGGATGTCGTATCTCTACCTTCTTTAGCAAAGGTTCTGGCTACCTTATGTGTATTTTGATAGTTATAAATGATATTAATTGGCGTATTTTTCTGTTTGCAAGGAGTTCAATCTGTTAGCTTCATTAAATTCCAAACCCATGGCTTCATCGACCTCGGTAAACTTTATGTAAAACAGACTCCCTGTGAGGTTAATGTTCATGTGGACATCCTCACAATAAATGTAAGATCCAAGAACTATGAAAATGAATTTCACTACCAACTCGATGGTTCATTTCTATCTTAGAATCTAAGCAAGATCAACTCAGTAGCCCAGGTGATTAGACCAGAAATGATTCTTCAACATAAGGTAAATGAACTTTCGAAGGCTGCAAGCCTCTATCGTCAGGCAGTTAACTAAACACTGATGAACTGAATCCCCCTGAAAAAAAGATGATGGTTGGGAAGCTCTACTTCCAAAGGAGAAAGCATATACTTTTTCCAGGCGTAAGTCCTTAACAATTAGTTCTTAAGTCATAATGTTCCTCGGTGCCCGTCCAAAGAATCTCTAGATCCTCAGTTCCTTGACGATTTATACAGCCTGTCCTTTTCCTGTTGTGTATCGCTCCCCTATGTCTGCCTTGTCCTTAACCTTCTACTCATTCTTCGTCTTAATATTTTCTTTGTGCACGAGCCTGAAGAAGGTAATCTTCTTGCCTGCCCCAGTGTCACACTCATAAAAAAAAAAAGTTTAAGTCTTAACGTTCCTCGGTGCCCATCCGATGTATCCAGTGATATAATGTAAAGAAAGGGAATCTCTGTGCTATTGTTATATGAAAGTGGCATCAGAGAGGACTGCACACTTTACACAAGTCTTAAAATGTACTATACTCCAACTATCCCGGCTGAAAATGGTAAAGAGAGAAGCATCTCCCATCGAAGCAAATTATATTTTCCAGAAAGAACAGATTCCTCGAACGGGCACCGAGGAACATTTAGACTTAATTAAGCTCTGGTTATTGAGGACTTAGGCCAGGAATAAAATATTCTTTCAAATGTGGAAGCAGAGCTTCCCAACCATCGTCTTTTTCCGGGAGGATTCAGTTCACCAGTCTTTAGTTAACAGCCTGATGATGAAGGCTTGCAGCCTTTCTGGAGAAGAGAATTTGCCTCGATAGAACATGTTTCTCTCTTTACCCTCTTCAGCCGAAATATTTGAAGCATAGCAAAACAAACAAAAAAAACAAACCATTTATTTTCATTTTTGTACAATGGTTATTCTTCTAAAAGTAAAAGTAGCATATAAGTAGACCTGTAATTGAACTAATAAGTAGGACGGTAATACATACAGTTAAATTAAATGTAGCTTTCATTGAAAATAATAATGATGTAATAAAAATTTTAACAATAATGTTAATAATATGGTAATAATAACACTAGATACAGTATCGCTATTATCGGCATCAACACCATATTTGTTTTCCTTTCAATGAGAATAATTAGTTCTTAACTTAGAGAACAGAGAAGTCAATATCAGTTTACATATAGAGAGGTTAGTGTTAAGGGAAATTGCATTAAATCATTAAGTTTAGTTTATGTGTGAGCAGCAACTGTTTGTCCAAAAGTAAACTATATAGTTTGCCTTTGCAAGCTGTGAAGGAGGATGCATTTTTAAGATGCTCTGGAATATTGTTCCAGAGTGTTGGCCCTTTAATAGTGATCATCTCTGAACCTGCTTCTGTGTTTGTTCTCTGAATAAAGAGCTCACTACTCTGTCTTGTGTTGGTCCCCCTTATATCCCTGACTGTTTTTAAATCAAATAGCCAGCTAAGATAATGATGGTCCAAAATTTGGTATACCAAAACATAACTAGCATAAGCGACCTAGTTTTCTGCCCGCAGCCACCCAAGTTTATTTAGAGCTGGTGTGATGTGGTCATATTTTCTTATTCCTCTCAGGGCAACTCGAGCTGCAAAATTAATAAGCTTCTGTATTCTATTTATCTGAGTCTTAGTGGTAGCTCCCCAAACAGTTGTGCAGTAATTAATGTGACTTAGGGCTAGAGATTCAACAACAGTTGTTCGAGTGGTAGTCTCAAAATTGTCTTTTATATGTGATAAGTACATTAATGTTTCTGTAACCTTTTTGCATACTTTATCTATGTGGGAATCAAGCAACATGTAGTTATCAAAGTGAATTCCTAGGGTTTTGACTGTTTTGCTAGGTGTTATAATATTGTCGCAAAAAATAATTGTTGTGTTTTCTGGAATTTGTGCTAGATGGAACCTTGAACCAATAAACATGGATTGTGTTTTACTTTCATTAATTAACAGCCCAATTTCTTGAAAATAGGCTTTAACTTCTGTCAGATTGTTTTCTGCTCTTAAGGTTAGCTCTGGGAGATTATTAATATCACCACTAAGGAATAGTTGAGTGTCATCTGCATACTGTATGACTAGACAGTCAGAAATGAAAGAAGATAGATCATTTACGTAAATGGAGAAGAGGATAGGACCAAGTACTGATCCCTGTGGAACACCAATTGATACATTTTTTGGCATAGAGATAATGTTGTTAAGACGTATAGACTGTTTGCGATTAGATAGATACTCGCTAAACCAGCTCGGATCAAAATTTGGGCTAATACATATGCGTATAAGAATTTCATGGCTTACACTGTCAAAGGCTTTTGATAAGTCTAATAAAACAAGCAGAGATAATTTTTCATCTCTTTATTATTATAGATACTATTCTTAACTTTGAGCATTGCAGTTTCCGTCGAGAGTTTCGGTCTGAAACCATGCTGGTTAATAGATAATAGTCTATTTGACTCTAAATATGACATAAGTTGGAATGCAGCAATTTTTTTCTAATATTTTAGAGAAAATGGGTGGCAGGGAAATGGGACGATAGTTTGTCACATTTTCTCTGTCCCCCTTTTTATGCAGAGGTACTACAAGCGATTTTTTCCAAGAGTCAGGAAATCTTTTAGTAACAATGGAAGTGTTCATAATAGTTAGAATATAAGATACAATCATGGGTAGAGTATCTTTGATGAACTGAAATGGTATACCACCTGGACCATACGAGCCAGAGTTTCTTAGGCTCTTTATGGTAAGAATAAGGGTAGCACAATTGATAGGATTTATATTAAAGTACTCTCTTGTGTTTACATTGGAAAAATTGTCCTATAAGCAATTATTCATATTCGCTGAGTTGATGTTTTCTTGTGTTTTCTCATATGTATTTTTGTCAACGTTAGCAAAGTAGTTATTAAAGTTTTCCGCTTTATCTTTCAACTCGGTAATATTTTCATAACTTTCTGAGGTAGTCTTTTCATTTGGTATGATGCTTCTTATCATTTTCCATGTTGCTGCTGTATCATGTCTAGAGTCATTAAATTTTTTGTAAAAGTCTTTTTTACTTACATTGATGAGAGATCTGACACGTTTCTTTTCTGTTTTGTAACGTTCTCAGAGAGTCATATCATATCTATTAATTTTCAGCTCTTTTTGTATTTGATTTCTGATTTGCATTGCCTCTTTCATGTCATTAGTTAGCCAGGGGGCTGAGGGGCGGGTTATTTTTATTGTTACAATGGGTGCACAACTATCTAAGCATTCACGGAAGACTTTTGTTAGAATCTCAACCTGCAAATCGACGTTATCTGTGTTTTTTTATCCTATTAAGTGCATTTGTGTTGTTGATTAATATTTCACAAAAGATATCAGGGGAGTAAGTTTTTAGACACTGGAATGCCTTGAAGAGAGGCTTCCTTTTGGGCTTGTTTATGCTTATCATAGCAATGTTCTGCTCGTGGTCTGCAATTGGGCAGGGAACTACGTCCCAATAGGGTATACTTTCCACTTTATTTGTTATTATCAGATCAATAAGAGTCCTAGAATTAGGGGTTATGTGAGTCGGTTTTGTCACTATTTGTGTTAACTTCACAGTGTAGATCACCCTTTTCATTTTGTTATCTGCTGAGAGCAAGTCATCATTAATGTCACCAAGTATGTATATGGGTTTATGGAACACACAGATATTTCTGAATGTTTCTAGCAGATGACTGACTGAACTGGTAGGTGCTTTAGGGTGACGGTAAACACACCCTACAATGAAAGATGGAAGTTCCTGATACTGCACAGTGATCCATATATCTTCAAGCTCTTCAGTTTTTTTCTAGATCTGTGATTATTTCTGATGCACTATGATAATTTCTAACATAAATACAGACCCCACCCCCTCGGCCATGGACATTGCGAAATATTTTAAACTCTGGGATATTCACATATTTATTTTCAGTTGTAGGAGGAAACCAAGTTTCACTTACACTGAGGATGTCTATGTTGTAGTCTTTTGCTAGCATTATTATTTCCTCAAAATGGGCGAGAAGGGACTGAGCGTTTACATGTACTAATGTTACATTCTTGCCATGTTTCATCAGGGTGGTATACATAGTCATAGTTGTAGTTTGTCATTGGGATTGTCCATTATGTGTTTCGACTGTGTGATTCTGCTGAAAATTCATCATCATAGTGTGCTCTGGGGATAGCCCATGGATCCTGGTGTGTGTACCTGCCGTTGGAATGGGTAACGCTGATTTGAGTACGTGCCATGGTATGATCGGGCCTTCCCAAAGTTTGAATGCCTAGGTGAGTGTCTAGGGTTGTAAGAGCCATCTCTCCAGGAGAAGTCTCTTGTGCGTGGACGGCGATAACAGAGGTTTGTATTGTAGTACTTCATCAAGACTTGTGTAAAGTTAGCAGTCCTCTCTGATGCCACTTTCATGTAACACAGAGATCAATCCACACTAAGAACGGTTTAAATATAAACAGAAGATGCTCAAAGTTTTCGCCCTCTACGGGGCCCGGTGGAGGGTGAAAATATTGAGCATCTGCACTTTATAATTAAACTTTTCTAAGTGTGGATCTCTCTCTCTCTCTCTCTCTCTCTCTCTCTCTCTCTCTCTCTCTCTCTCTCTCTCTCTCTCTCTCTCTCTCTCTCTTCTATCTCTCTATCTATCTATCTATCTATCTATCTATCTATCTATCTATATATATATATATATATATATATATATATATATATATATATATATATATATATATATATATATATATATATATATATATATATATATATATATATATATATATATGTATATATATATATATATATATATATATACTTCAAATTCCCCAGTTCAAAGGGTTGAATTTATGGCAGTCAGATTCATTAATGATCCTTCTCTTACTTCTAATCTGGATTCTCTCTCTCTTCCCCGTAAGGCATCTTCCCTTTTCTTTTCTATCTCTACTACTTCCATCGCTGCTCTGATGAGTTAGCGAGTTGCATCCCTCCCCCACTGCCGAGGCAGAGTAACACTCGCCGAGCGGCCTCATCTCACAGGTAATGTGTGGAGATTTGTAGCCCTGGAACTCTCTTCCTCCTGCCTTTCCTAATTATTACGATCTATCATCCTCCAAAATGCTGATCTATCGTCATCTCAGGGCCTAATCCTCCATATCTCTAGATCCTCTGTACTTTGACTTTTTTTTTTGTCTGTCGTTTTACTTTGTGTAACATTACCTCATCTCTGCCTTGTCCATAACCATTTTCTTTCCCTTCATCTTGGTGTTTTCTGGTGCCCAGGCCTTTATTGATGAGGGCAGTTTTTGCCAGTGCCGGTGTCACACTCATTAAAAAAAATTAATATACGTCATCTCTTCCAATATCATTCACTATCACGGTAAACTCTTCGACCAAAACTCTTCCCATCTATCTCCAGACTCTGGAACTCTCTTCCTCCTTCTGTCTTTCCTAATTCTTTTGACCTATCATCCTCAAAAAAGCGGATCTATCGTCATCTCAGGGCTAATCCTCCATATCTCTAGGTACTCTGTAATTTGACTGTTTTTTTTCTGTCTGTCGTTTTCCTTTGTGTAACATTACCTCATCTCTGCCTTGTCCTTAACCTTTTCGTTTTCCTTCGTCTTGGAGTTTTCTGGTGCCCGGGCCTTTATTGATGCCTGTCCCGGTGTCACACTTATAAAAAGAGATAATAATATACGTCATCTTCCAATATCATTCACTATCACGGCAAACTCTTTGACCAAAAGAATATCGCTAGAGACAAAAACACACAAATATGTATTAAGGAAGCAAAGCCATATTCACATTTATCCGAATTGTTTCCGTATTTACGATCATTATCTAATTACTATCCACCCCAGTGATAGAGCCGGTACAGTTTTATATATAACCGTACCACCGCAGAAACATTAGACCATTATTCACCACGTATCTTAAGTATTAACGCGTCTACAATCGTTTCTAAATCCC
>JAXCGZ010020829.1:145000-150000 GCA_037179515.1 Halocaridina rubra | reverse complement strand
ACAAAATTTTAGCTTTAGTTTAATTGTAGCTCTCTCTCTCTCTCTCTCTCTCTCTCTCTCTCTCTCCTCTCTCTCTCTCTCTCTCTCTCTCTCTCTCTCTCTCTCTCTCTCTCTCTCTCTCTCTCTCTCTCTCTCTCTCTCTCTCTCTCTTTTGTGTGTTACACCAGACATGTTGGCATATAGAACAGTTGTTACAATAGAATGCATAACATTGCTTCTATTATACTGGATCAACAATGAGAAGTAACTGTCGTCATCGACCTGGAGAAGGCTTGCAACACCATCACTACTCCACCTACAAACCTGATGAACAAAGTACAACTCAAGGTGGCATCTTCAGCCCTTTTCTCTTTAATTGCTACATGGAGAAGGCATTGGATACCCGTCTCTTGCCAATATCACAACTCTTCAATGATGCAGAAAAAAATTGCTTTTGTGGCAAGAGACCCAGACATGCCAATTTTGGCTCAAGGAGGTCTAAATTGAATTCGCAGAGCCTCTGTGAGACTGGGGCTCAAAATTATCTCACTTAAAATAAAAAAACACTGGCCATCCAATTGCCAAGCCCAAACACTAAGCTTACTATCGACAGAATGCCCTTAAAATGAGTCAACAAGAAGCAACACCCTGGTGTCTACAGAGCGAGTCCTCTGACTCTTGGTATTAATATTCAATCCCTTCACGAGAGATGCAAACTGCTCCAATTTGTCCATACTTACCTTATCGGCATGCAAAAGGTGCTATTTATTGTATCCTTAAAACTTTCAATATTCAATCTACAACTTATGTCAGTCCAACTTGTGGCTCCTATCAGAGACACAGTGGGCTAGGATTGATATAATACAAAATAATGCCATTAGAGAAATAATGGTAGTGCATATATGGACAAAAAGTAAAACCGATCTCAATAAAGTAATCTCCTTCCCTTAAACACAGGTTCTTGCTGGTTCCCATCACGAGTAAAATTATATCCTGTACACACTCCTGCATAGCCAGCAAAAGCTTCAAAACAGTACTGAACCAACACTTTGACCTACCAAGGAAGACCTGAGAAGCAAAATCGACTGCTGAATTACAAACCATCAATACAATGGAAGACATAAAAGCAAAGTTGCTGGACTCACCATATTATGAATATAAATGCCTTCCACCAAGGAAAACCATCCCACTTAAAATAACATCTGCTCAAGCATCCTGAAGAATCCACATAACGAATATCATCAGAAAAACAGAAAAAAATCAAGCTTTAGAACTAACAGGATTCACTAATTAGTTACTCACATAGCTCAATAAACAAGGAAACAGGAGATGCAGTGCTACTATTGTCACCAGGGAACTGAAGGAATCATGAAAGCTATAGACTCCTGTTTTTCACTCCAGACAGAACCGGTAAACAAATCAAATCCCTGGAATACATCACTTGCCACTAAGATCATATCTCATCCTTTCAGACTCTATGTTAGCCTTATACTCCTTATAGAATATCTCCATTCTTCAATATTGCAGTATGGCTGCTAACCTGTGGCATCCAATGACATAGCTTAGATCTCAATCCACATCAACATTAAAAGAAATGAAGCTGACTGCAAAGCAAGCCAAGCATCCTACTAAGAAGTTCACATATATTTGCATCCATACCTTTGACAAAGCAAAGTTAAAGTAACCAAGAGACTGCATAAATGGCATCCAAGAAGACACACCCTCTGCATATCTACAGGATCTGCCTCCACTATTTGTTCAAACAAACATGCATTTATTTCCAGTTTTGTACAATGGCTATTCTTTTACAAAATTAAGAATAACTTATAAGTAGACATGTAATTGAACTAATAAGTAAGAGGGTAATATAAACAGTCGAAATAAATATAACTTTCCTAGAAAATAATAATATTTTAATAAAAATGTTAACAATACTGTTAATAATAAAGTACTAGTAAAAACACTTGATACAGGATCGTTATTTTCGGCATCATCACCATATTTTTATTCCTTATAATGAGAATAATGATTTCTTAACTTAGAGAACAGAAAAGGCGATATCAGTTTACATATAGAGAGGTTAGTGTTGAGGGAAATTGCATTAAATCATTAAGTTTAA
Organism: Halocaridina rubra; assembly: GCA_037179515.1. NCBI lineage: Eukaryota > Metazoa > Arthropoda > Malacostraca > Decapoda > Atyidae > Halocaridina > Halocaridina rubra. The sequence continues at coordinate 147,902 of JAXCGZ010020829.1, read as the reverse complement.
CTAGTGTGTGAGCAGCAAATATTTGTCCAAAAGAAAACTATATAGTTTGCCTTTGAAGCTATGAAGGAGGATGAATTTTTAAGATGTTCTGGAATATTGTTCCAGAGTGTTGGCCCTTTAATAGTGATCATCTTTGAATCTGCTTCTGTGTTTGTTCTCTGAATAAAGAGCTCATTACTCTGTATTGTGTTTGTTCCCCTTATATCCCTAACTGTTTTTAAATTAAATAGCCAGCTAGGATAATGATGGTTCAAAATTTTGTACACAAAAACATAAATAGCATAGGCGACCTTGTATTCTGCCTGCAGCCACCCAAGTTTTTTGAGAGCTGGTGTGATGTGGTCTTATTTTCTTAATCCTCCCAGGGCAACTCGAGCTTCAAAATTAATAAGTTTATGTATTCTGTTTATCTGAGTCGTAGTGGCAGGTCCCCAAACAGTCGTGCCGTAATTAATGTGACTTAGGGCTAGATTCAACAACAGTTATTCGAGTGGTAGTCTCAAAGTTGTCTTCTATATGTGATAAGTACATTAGTGTTCCTGTCACCTCTTTGCATACTTTATCTATATGAGAATCAAATAACATGTAGTTATTAAAGTGAATTCCAAGATTTTTTACTGTTTTGCTAGGTGTAATGATAGTGCCGCAAAAATTAATTGTTGTGTTTTCTGGAATTTGTGCTATATGGTACCTTGAGCCAATAAACATGCAACTGACAACCCATTACTCAACCCAGACATTTACATAGAAACTCTGCAGTCAACATCTAGTGATTAACCCTTTACCTGCAAAGGTATCATATATGACCATATTATTTTAAACGTAAGCAAGGTTGGTCCACATGCTGGTATGCATAATTTCATATTAGTGTGCATTCCCATAGGGCAGCGGAGAATTAAGGGGGCTAACACCCGTCCCATATGGAAGTGGTTCCCAACCCCATGGAGGCGACCCAATTGAGGGCCGCGGGATGCTCTGAATAAATAGAATAGACTGGAAAAATTATAATATGAACAAATCCTAATCACAGAATAGTGTAATTTTATTTCCGCCCCGAGTGCCACCAAGCCAAATAGAATTCTTCATTATAAGTCGCAGCCAAGCAAGTTTGGTAAAGACTGCACTAAGATAGCCCCTGAGGACTGATATAAGCCGTCTATCGTATATCAATTAGTAAGGTCCTGGTAAAAGGGTGTGTAAATATTTACTAAAGGTGTTGTCTCTCTTCAAGTGCACCAAAGTTTATTAATATAAGCAGCACATGATACCATATTTTTCCTTTCCCAAGGATCCACGAGATTCTGCTGGGCTCATAATGATAATGCTTAATGATAGTGATGATGATGGTGATGGTGCTGGTAAGCAAAGAGGTGGTGATAGGTATCATGATATAGTTCTTTCATAATGGTGATGAAATCGCTGTTAGATAAATTTGTTTATGGTAATTGTGGCGATTATGATGGTAACTACAATAGTGACGAAAGTGATGATGTCTGTATTTATATTTGTGATGAGTGTGACGATGATGATGTGATTACGGTGATCATAATGGTAATGATGATGATGATATTTAAAATCATGACTGGATATAGTGATGACCATTGTAATCATAAATATGATGGTGCTGCCCATAATGAATGTTATAAGAAATATGAAAAACAAGTAAAGAATGCGGTGATAGTGATGATAATCATTGCTATCGTAATGGTATTGAATGCTACGAAAAGAGATGGTGATGGAAATCATAATGAGCATGATGCCGCAGATGATGACGAAAGCGGTATATATAATTTTTATAATGATGCTAACTATGATACATAGTTCAATATGGTGAAGTTGATAATGATAATGATGACATTTAGGAAATTAATAATGATAATCAACATCATCAGCATGATGATCATCATTATGCCGAAGATGATGATGATAATTGCAATAAGCTATGGCCAAGATAAATATAGTTGATATCAATATGATAACGGCGATGATAATAGTGGCAATACAATATGATCACGACAATAATAATAATAATAATAATAATAATAATAATAATAATAATAATAATAATAATAATAATAATAATAATAATAATAATAATAATAATAATAATAATAATAATAATAAAAATAATTATAATAATAACAATAATAATAATAATAATAATAATAATAATAATAATAACAATAATAATAATAATAATAATAATAATAATAATAATAATAATAATAATAATAATAATAAATAATAATAATAATAATAATAATAATAATGATTATAATAATCGTCATCATCATCATTATTATCAAAATATGGACAACAATAATGAAAACTCTGGAAACCAAAAGGCAAAAATAAATATGCAAAGAAAATTAAAAACAGGAAAAAAGTTAACAATGCAATAAATAAACAGAATATCCAAGTACTGATACAATAATCTGAATATAAATCAAATGATATACAAAAAGATAAAAAATTAGAAAACAAAATCCAATGAATACATAAAAAAAAAATTAAATTAAAAATAAAAGGAAGGACAGGAAAAACAATTGAAAAAATATATATATCTACATAAATGAAATTTTTTCATTATAAAATACAATACTACAGCATGCGACACTTAGTAATATGAAGGTAAATTACGAAAAGGTTCGAAGCAAATTAATAATTCTCTTGAAAATGAAACATCAGAAAAAATATAAGATGAAAGAAGATAAACATGAAATGATAGTAAATGTCAATAAAAACAGTTAGAACGTAAAGATGAATAGTATTTCCTTAAAAAAAAAAAAAAGAGGTCAGACGTCAAGAAATTAAAAAAAAAAAATGCAACTAGTAGCTTTAAAGGAGACAGGAGAGACCATTTACTTCCATTATAACAAACTAAAATGTCTTTAATTCGGAA
>JAXCGZ010020829.1:112500-137500 GCA_037179515.1 Halocaridina rubra | reverse complement strand
TGTTGTCTCACTGACAAAAAGTTGAAAAATTCCAAATGAAGAGCGATGTTTTCTTAGTAGTGTCTCCATATCTTCGCTAACTATGCTGGTCAAGGAAACAGGTCTATAGTTTAGATCTGTATCCCTTCTTCCCTTTTTGAGGATAGGTACCACGTTCATTTGTTCGTAGCATCTTGGACTCTCCCCTGATTCAAGTGACTTTTCTAATATGATACATAGTGCCGCTGATATTGATTTTGGCATTTCTTAAGCACATAAGGTGATATAGCATCAGGACCTGTAGCTTTATGGGCATCTAACTCCATCAGTGCTTTACATACCTCTGTGGCTGACAAGATGATGTTCACCAATACCATCCCATGAGCTTTTATCTCTTCAATTTGAGGGGGTGGGGTATTTTCTGCTGTAAATACTGACTGAAACTCAGTGCTCATTGCTCACAGATCTCTTCATCTGTCTCAGTGATGCTTCAGGCTGCTCTCTTTAGCTTGAAAACCTCTTCTTTTATATTGTGTTTTCCTCTGATATAGCTGTGGAAAAGATTTGGATTTTCTTCAGCCTTTCTGGTGCTATCCTTTTCATAGTCTCTCTTTGCCTCTCTTCCTTTACTTAGGTAAGAATAGCTTGCATTTTTATAAGTGTGCCAGGCATTTATATTTGTTCTCCTTCTATACCTTTTGCAAGCATTTATCTCTCCACTCCTTAGCTCTCTTACACTCATTATTGGACCATTTCTCACTGGAATGAATAACTCCTATTTCGGTGGAAGATATGCAACATTCTAGTATCTTCCTATATTCCTCACAAAAGATGTCGAACATTTCTTGTACAGCTCATTCATTTTGATGTATTCTCCTTTTGGGTAATCCCTCTTCGTATCCTCAGTGCCTCTACTTTCATTCAGAACATCTTCGATGATATATCCATCAACAACATACAGTGGTCACTCTTTCCAATTTGTGCTTCACACTCATTTTCTTCAATATCTAACACATTATCTGTGAATACTAGATGAAACAGCAATGGCTCATCCCCACCATTGCCCTAGTTGGTTCCAATACATGTTGGTGCAGGAAATTCCCTAGTACGGAACAGAGGAATCTTGCCCCGAATGAGTTCTCACAACTGTATAGGTCAAGATTTATCCAATCTATCTCTCAATGATTAAAATCTCCCATAATCAAAATCCTATATTTTCTCTCCTGTGCTATGTTAATATCTGATCTTATGACTTCAATAGTACCTAAATGACTTTCCTCATAAACTTCTAGCCTATGTTGGTTCCTTGGTGGGCTATATACAACAGTTATTATAATGCTCTCTTACCCAGTATTTATGCGAGCAACAAGAAATTCCTTGAACTCACTTTCTATATCAAAGTATATTCCCTCAACCTGAAATCTTTCATATATGAGTAGTGCTACCCTTCCACCAGTCCTCTCTGATCTTTTAACCTTTGATATTTTGAAGCCCTTAGGAAAAACTGAGACACTGTTTATGTAACTGCCACTATATTTCCCTTACCGTCACTAACCAGGACACCCAAATTACATCTTCCAGCACAAATAACCAACCCAGCAATAGGCTGCAAAACAATGAAGAACACAGAAAAGACAAAATAGCAGCAATCTCTATTCTAATCATTCCATCGAAGTCCTCTCCCCCACAGCCACAGTTGCCAAATAATGCAAGTGCAAGGGTTGCAGCTCAAATATATATTCGCATTCCTGGCAACCCCTTTGAGAGAGAGATACGTAATACATTGACAAATCAAGGCATTCCTTCTGAAGAAGTCTTGATTAAGGAGCTTTCTCGCACACCAAACTGGGTTTCCTTCGCAATAACGATATCGAAAGGATTTGAATATGTGCCTTACAAACTGAATCAATGGCCTACAGGCACAAGTGTCCAGCCATTTCGTGGGGGCAAACAATGGACACAACCTGGGTATTCTACAAAATATCCCAAACTACAGTCATACCAAAATAAACAGCAAAGAGCTAATGAAACAATCCCCTATACGCGAGACTACAGAAAGAGACACGATACAAACCTCTCTTATCGCCGTCCACGCACAAGAGACTTCTCCTGGAGTGATGGCTCTTACAACCCTAGACACTCACCTAGGCATACAAACTTTGGGAAGGCCCGATCATACCACGGCACGTACTCAAACCAGCGTTACACATCCAACGGCAGGTACAGACACCAGGATCCATGGGCTAACCCCAGAACACACTACAATGATGAATTCCCAGCAGAATCACACAGTCGAAACTACAACTATGACTATGGATACCACCCCAATGAAACATGGTAATACCTCGTCTCCTGCTGTTGCTGTTACTGCTGCCGATGTGAAAGTTACTTGTAAATATAATGATAGATTATCTGTCGTACATATAAATGCACAATCTCTGTTATCCCATATACTAGAAATTGAACACATGCTTGTACAAGAAAATATTGATGTTCTTTGCATTAGCGAATCATGGCTGTATCCGTCAATTAATAATGCATTTATTAATATTCCTTCATATAATATTTATCGCTATGACAGTGGTAGAGGTGGAGGTGTATGTTTATTTGCTAAAAATTATTTGAAGGCCACTGAACTAAATCTTGAAACTGAGAAGCACGAAGGAGTGGAAGATAAATGGATCTCTGTCCAACATAAAAAGTTTCCTTCTATTATCATAGGCTGCGTGTACCGCCACCCCAAAGCCCCGGTAACCTCTTTTAGCTATATTTTGGACGTTTTTAAGGAGATAATTTTAAAAAACAAACCAGTTTTTATATATGGCGATTTTAATGATGATCAACTAAAAAGAAAAAATAAAATGAGTAGACTTATTAAGAATTTAAATCTAGAACAGATTATAAATAAACCAACTAGAATCACTCCCACTTCAGTTTCCCAAATCGATCTAGTAATAACAAACTCCAAACATATGATAACTAAGTGTGACGTAATGCCAAGCCCTATAGCAGACCACGAGGAAATTGTAACGTCCCTAAATATTCGCAAACCAAAGAGACAACCAATCTTTAAAACATTCAGATGCTTAAGAAATTATTCACAAGAATTACTTTGTAGTTTACTTATGAATGAAGTACATAAATTAAATGAAATTCTATATACCGATAATATAAATATACAAGTAAGAATTTTAACCAGTGTCTTATCATCATGTATAGATCGATGTGCACCACTCGTGACAAGAGAAATATTTCGTCCCCTCGCTCCTTGGATAACAGATGACATAAAAAACATTATGAAAGAAAGAGACAAACTACAAAATGAAGTAAAACTACAAAGAGATAATATCCCTTTAAGAGAAAAGTTTACAGAGCAAAAGAAACAAGTAAAATCATTATTAAGTAACAGTAAGAAACAGTATTACAAAAATGAATTTCAAAACGCTAAAGGCAATATCTCTGATACATGGAAAATTGCTAAAACCATGCTTTCCAATAACTGTAATAAAAGTAGTAACATATCAATTATACCCGATGAGGTAGATGTAAGTGCTAAAGCAGAAGAGTTCAATAATTTTTTCGCTGAAGTGGGGAAAAAACCTTTGAAAAAACAAAAAAAGAAATAATAAATGAAATCAATAATAGTAATGGTGGTAATAATAATGATGATGGTAGTAGTAATAATAATAGTAATGTTGATAATGGTGTAAATAATAATGATGGTGGTAGTAATGGTAATGATAATAGTGATGATGGTAGTAATAATAATAATAATGTTAATCTTGAAGAACATAGTGCATTCAATAAGAGTAATGATGTCTTTAACCCTACTACAGTAGATTGTAATACAGTAATCTTAGTAATAAAAAATCTGAAAGACTCTAATGCATATGGATCAGATGGAATTTGTTTTCGTTTTATTAGAGATTCATTATTTGTAATAGCATATTATCTGAAGGTAATAATCAATACTTCCATAGTTACCAATATTTACCCAGATTTATGGAAAAATCCCCATGTAATTCCTGGTTTTAAAAATGGAAATCCTGACGACGTCTCTAACTATAGACCAATCTCTTTACTACCAATTTTATCAAAGATACTTGAAAAGATTGTTGCAAATCAGTTAAGTGAGTTTCTTGAAAAAAATAAACTTATTGCAAAAAGTCAACACGGTTTCAGGCCAAAATTATCAACTGAAACTGCCTTATTGAAAATATCAGATGAAATATACAAAAATATAGATAATAAGAAAATATCATTGCTACTACTACTCGATCTTTCTAAAGCTTTTGATAGTGTACACCATACTATTTTATTAGAAAAATGCAAAAAAATGAACATTGACCCAAGCTGGTTCGAGAACTATTTAAAAAACCGCTACCAGTCAGTCAGAATAAAAGATGTAGTTTCAAGTCGCAAGAAGGTATTGTTTGGGGTCCCTCAGGGATCGATCCTAGGACCTATACTTTTTCTAATATATGTAAACGATCTAGTAAAATATTTACCTAACTGTTATGTCATTCAATATGCTGACGATACTCAAATCTTAATTGAAGGAGAAATTAATGATTTAGAAAATATTATTCGTAGAGCAGAAGAAATTTTGTATATGGCTAAACGTTACTTTCTAAAAAATGGTCTGTTACTTAATGAAACTAAAACCCAATCTATTCTTATCGGATCCAGACAATTATTATCAGAAGTTGATGACAATCTTCATATAAATTTTAACGGTAATATCATTAAGCCAATGAACTCGGTAAAGAACCTAGGTGTCTATTTTGACCGTTACATGAATTTTGAAATGCATATAGATGAAATTTATAAAAAAGTAATGGGTACTCTAATATATCTAAATAGGGTAAAAGACTCATTTGAAACATCAACTCGTATAATAATTGTCCAGTCCTTAGCTATGAGTTTAATTAATTACTGTCTCAAAGTTTGGGGATGTACAAATAAGACTCAATTACAAAGAATACAAAAGTTACAAAACTTTGCAGCACGAGTGGCTGTTGGCAATGTAAGAAAATACGAGCACATCTCTCCTGTTTTAAAAGATCTAGAATGGATAAAGATTAGAGATAAATATGTTTTTGATATATGTACCTTTGTTTTTAATATACTAAGAAACAATCTTCCTGATTGCTTGTATAATTTTTCTACAGTAAGCTCAGTTACCGGGTTAACTACCCGTCAAGGGGAAGATTTATTAGTACGAAGGTCTAAAACTGATATTGGCTCAAGAGATATAAACATTCGTGGACCTCATTTATATAATCAGCTTCCCAGAGAACTAAAAAATGCTGGTTCAGTGTATACTTTTAAATATAATCTTAAGAAGTTACTCTTAAAGGAAGATTTTACTTGTAATTTTTAATGATACACTCATCTTTATGATTTGTTTGTTTTAGTATGTCTATATCGTACACCACAGATGTCTATCTGGAATATATATGTATCTTATTTGAATACCCAATGTACTTTGGAAATAAAGGTTTATTATTATTATTATTATTATTATTACTATACTTTAAATCTACTGCCTCGCCAGCTATTTCATCAGCATTATTGTACAGCAGTCTTATTAAGGCCCCATCCCCTGATCTTCTATCACTATATTCTTTATCCCCCCTTTGTCTGGAAGAACTCTGAAACAAATATTTTTCTTCTCTTCTTCTATTCTTTCCTCTTGCAACAAGTTTTTGATCCTTTCCATCTCTTCCTGTGTTCTTTATCATCTAATGAACACTGTTTTGAATTCTTGAAGGTCTTTTATGCTTTTCTCATCAATATTTATCTACATGTGTCCCTTCTCTCAAAGGTTATTTTTGTTGGTCTTCCCTTTCCCTCCCTAGAATATTTACTAAGTTAGTGAATGTTTACAATATCCTTTGGACCACATAATACTCCAAGCTTCCTTATCAGGTCTAAAGCCGTAGCTTTATTATGTTCTAGTCTCGCCTGCCATGTTGACTCCTGAGATTCACTTATGCCTGAGATTACCACTGTCATGTCTTTATCAAGTGCCTGTTTAATCAGTGGATTAGCCCTTCCCATCACAACGTCTTTCATTTTTTCTATAACTGTTTCTTTATAGTCAACCGTATATACGTTTTCCAGTGCCACCACCCTCACAACCTCTCTTACTGCCAAAATCCCATTTAGTGCATCTGCAAATGGAGTTTTCATGGGATCATGTTCCGTATTCAGCTCCTGGAACTCTTTTCCAAACTGATCAATGTTTTCCTTTACCTGGACATTCCAAGCTGCAATCTCATCTCTCTCAGAAGAAAGCAGTGTGTGTGTGTGTGTGTGTGTGTGTGGTGTGTGTGTGTGTGTGTGTGTGTGTGTGTGTGTGTGTGTGTGTGTGTGTGGATGAGTGTATGTGTGAGTGTGGCAGAAATTACATGTGCACTAAGTTACAGACATTGAAGAACACCAATATATCCCCAAAATTATCAATACCTGAGAAATATAAATTAACTCAATACTACTCAGAATATTATTAGAAATTTCTAAGATATATATATATATATATATATATATATATATATATATATATATATATATATATATATATATATATATATATATATATATATATATATGTAATGTGCTTGCATGGTTATATATATATATATATATATATATAATATATATATATATATATATATATATATATATATATATATATATATATATATATATATATATATATATATATATATATATATATATATATATATATATATTCTCATGAATGAGTACAAGGAGCTGTCGCTTCTACTGCTTGACATAATTACATACTGTACTAAAAATCAGCCCATTGCACAGGCAGGGACTATGAGAAGAAACACCACTACTGTGTATTTCTGTATCTCGCTATGAACATTATTACTGGCAGGTTTTGTATCACGGACTCCCTTTTCTACTAAGGGCTAGGACTCTGCCATCTTTAAAAGGACTTTGGTTTTGGCAGGTATGATTGTTACCCTTTCTACTTCAGATTGTGGCGAGTCATAAACTCTCAATCTGACACCTCAAAGTCACAGACATTCCCACTTTGCCATGGCGACCACTCCTATGTGTATCATTACTAATTTCTGTCAAACAGAAAATGCTACAAGTATAAAGGCTCACATGATGAATTCCGAATAAAGCCTTTAGAAACTTTTTGGTTAAGTCAGGTAGGCTAGGATTAGGTATAATTAAGTTGGAATGAGATAAAGACAGAGTTAGGTTACGTTAGGTTGCAGTAAGTTAGGTAAAATAAGGAATAAGGTTGGGAAGTAGGAGCAAAATGGATATTCAGTAGAGAGAGTTCATTCTAAAGCTCTAGCAGTTACCTGAGAAGTTGCCTACTTCCACAACACAGTGGAAAGCATATTATTAAAAGACAGGTAAAAAAAAATAATAATAATAATAATATCAAATATAATCACTCTCAGCGCAAGTGTCATGAGTACCTAATCAAATGGAGAACTTGATAAACTCTTTCAATCTCAAAGTTCGAGTGTAAAACTCGTCGAGTTTGATAAAACACTCACCCAAGCAGACCTACATCGAATGATAGAAAGTCTTGCAGATAAGGTAATAATTCTGTAAGCAGATGCTGAGGTGGTGAAGACAGCATTACAACACAAGGTGGAAATGCTGGAAACAGACACTGTCCTGCTTAAAAGGGATAACTCTAGGCTGAAACAGCTAGCAGAAACATCTCCACCTCTAAATTCCGTGTTGTCACCTAATAACAATGATGTCTCTTCTATCAACGATCCTCATGTTTCACCCTCTAGATTTTCTGTCTCTACTCACAATTCCTTCAGTGTACTGAAAGACGAATGTGTCAGTGCTAGTGAAGAAGAGGAAGATCCAGATAAAAGTGACAGTCTACAAAACAGCCTGAGTACACTATCCAGAACAAATAATTCAGTAATAGGTTGCAAACTAGTGAAGACACAGTAGCCTCCTTCACCACTACTCCTAACAACACAACAACAGTCACTAACCAGGACAACCTGCTTACTCCATTCAGCACAAATAACCAAGCCAGTAATAGGTTGCAAAACAGCGAAAAAGAAATAGCGTACTTCTCCAATACTCCTAGCAGCACAACAACAGTCACTAACCAGGACAACCTGCTTACACCATACAGCACAAATAACCAACCCAGCAATAGGTTCCAAAACAGTGAATAAAACAGAGAAGAAACAATAGAATCCTTCATCACTACTCATAATAGCACAGAAACAGTCTCTAATCTTAGCAGTCCAATGAAAGTCTCCCCTCACACCTAATGTTACCCAATAATGCAAGTGCAAGGGATACAGCTCAAATATATATTTACATAGCTGGCAACCCCTCTGAGAGAGATATACAATATTTTGGCAAATCATGGTCCAGTTAAGGGAGCTTTCTCACAACCCAAATTGGATCTCCTTTGCAGTAACAATATCAAAATGATTCGAATATGTGGCCTACAAACTAAACCAATGGCCTACAGGCACGATTTCGTGGGGGTGAACAATGGACGCAACCTTGGTTATCAATAAAATAACCCAAACAACAGCCATACCATAATCAATAGCAAAGAGCTTATGAAAAGAGCCAATATCAGCAACACTATGGAAAGAGAAACAATAGAAACCTCTCTTATTGCCGTCCGTGCATGAGAGACTTCTCCTGGAGCAGCGTTTCTCAACCAGTGCACCCAGGCGCACTGGTGCACCCTGAAAGGTAGCCAGGTGCGCCCTAAGTTAATGAAAAAGTAATCTATGATTTTTTTTCCAAAAAATCTGTATATTTAAAAAATTACGGATAGGCACGTGGTTCCCATGTCTGAGTCAAGTCTTTGTCATTTGATATATTAAACTGGATGCTCATTTCCTTAATCTTTAAAAAAGAATGGATAAGTCTTTCCCTTTTCCCTTCCTCAAGGGATTTAAATCAGTCATCATCATCATCTCTCTCTCTCTCTCTCTCTCTCTCTCTCTCTCTCTCTCTCTCTCTCTCTCTCTCTCTCTCTCTCTCTCTCTCTCTCTCTCTCTCTCTCTCTCTCTCTCTCTCTCTCTCTTGCGAGTTGTTGATATAAAATCTTAGAACAACCCATTGTAAAACATGTGAGAAGTATCTGTAATGACATTTGAGTACAGGAATCTGCGGTAATCCTTTGATCCCTATTTATCAATTTTAGATTTTCATCAAAGAAAATCCTTCAATAGCTTGTAAAGCATTGAATATTTTATTGCAGTTCACCACATCATATCTCTGTGAATTAGGTGTAAAAATAGATCGCATATTAGATGTATTGATGAGGAATTGAGAGTATGCTTATAACATATAAGGCCTAATATTAAAAAAATTACTAAAGCAGATCAAGCACAGGTCAAGCACCAGCATCTTTGATAAAATATATTGTAATGTCTTAATAGTGCATGCTTATTTCAAGAGCCTTTTTTATAATTTTACGATTTGCAATTTATAACCCTAGACTCTCACCTAGGCACACAAACCTTGGGAAGGCCCCATCATACCATGGCACATACTCAAGTCAGCGTTATTCATCCAACGGCAGGTACAGACACCAGGATCCACGGACTAACCCTAGAGCATACTATGACTATGACTTCCCAGCGATATCACGCAGTCAAAAAAACACGTAAACAAACCCACGAACTAACTGTAACTATGACTACGGATACTTCCCCAGAGAATGGTAAGAATGCAACATTAATTCAAGAAGTCCATTCTTGCTCATTTTGAGGAAATTATAATGCTAATAAATGACTACAACATAGATAGCCTCTGTGTAAGTGAAACTTGGCTTCTTCCTACAACTGAAATAAAGCATGTGAATATCCCAGACTTTAAAATATTTCTTAATAACCATGGCCGTGAGGGTGAGATCTGTATATATGGTAGAAATTATTTCAGTGCATCAGAAATAAACACAGGTCTAGAAAAAACTGAAAAGCTCGAAAATATATGGATCACTGTGCAGTATTGGAAGTTTTCATATTTCATTATAAGGTGTGTTTATTGTCACCCAAGAGCATTTTCCAGATCATTCAGTCTTCTGCTAGAAATATTCAGATACATATATGTTAGCCACAAACCCGTATATATACTTGTTGACTTTAATGATGACTTGCTCTCAGCAGATAACAAAATTTAAAAGGGTGATCAACACTGTGAAGTTAATGCAAAGAGTGACAAATCCGACCCGTATAACCTATAATTCTAGGACTCTGATAGATCTGATATTACCCTATTGAGACTTAGTTCCCTGCTCAATTGCATATCATGCGCTCAACATTACTATGCTAAACATAAACAAATCCAAAAGGAAGCCTCTTTTCAAGACATTCCGGTGCCCTAAGCACAGATAACGTCGATTTGCAGGTTGAAATTCTAACAAAAATCTTTCAAGAATGCCTAGATAATTGCACACCCATTGTAACACGAGAAATAACCTGCTCCTCAGCTCCCTGAATAACTAAAGACGTTAAAGAAGTAATTCAAATCAGAAATCAAATACAAAAATAGATAAAAATGAATAGATATGATATGACCATTTTAAAGTAGAAAAGGAACGTGTCAGATCCCTCACTGCTATAAGTAAAAAAAAATTATACAAAAAAAAAATCTAACGACGAAACATAATACATCAGCAACATAGAGAGTGATAAGAAACATGATACCCAATGGAAAGACTACTCCAGAAGGTTAAGAAAATATTACTGAGTTGAAAGACAAAGAAGAAAACTTTAACAACTATTTTGCCATCGTTGGCAAAAATACATATGAGAAAATGCAAGGAAACATCAACTCATTGAACATGAGTAATTACTTGAATGACTATTCCTCCAATGTAAACATATGATATTACTTCAAGATCAATCCTGCTGATTGTGCTACCATAGTCCTTACCATAAACAGCCTTAGAAACTCTGGTTCTTATGGTCCAAATGGTATACCCTTACAATTCATCAAAGCTGCTCTACTGATGATTGTATCATATAGTTTAAGTATTGTAAACACCTCCATTGATACTAGAAGATTACCTGATTCTTGGAAAAAATCACATGTAATTCCTCTACAAAAAAAGGGGGGAGATAGAAGATGTGACACACCAAGCAACATTTCTCTGATACCCATTTTCTCTAAAATATTAGAAAAATATGTTGCATGCCAACTAATGTCATATCCAGAGGCAAACAGACTATAATCTATTAACCAGAATAGTTTCAGATCGAAACTCTATACAGAAACTGCACTTCTCAAAGTTACTAATAAAATTTACAAAAATATAGATAAGAAAAAATATCTCTTCTCGTATTATTAGACTTATCAAAAGCATTTGACAGTGTTAAGCATGAAATTCCTATTAATAAGTATAGACCCAACCTGGTTAAGAGAGAATCTATCTAACTGCAGACAGTCTATCTATTTTAAAAACATTATCTCTACTCCATCATTAAAGACAATTTTGAGACTACCACTCAAATAATGGTTATCCAATCCCTCGCTCTTAGTCAAATTAATTATTTCACAACTGTATGGGGAGCTACCAATAAGAATTAGATAACTAGAATACAGAAGCTTTTAAATTTTGCAGCTCGAGTTGCCCTGGGAGGAATGAGAAAATATGACCATATCATACCGGTTCTTAAAAAGCTTGGGTGGCTGTGGGCAGAAAACAAGATTGCCTATGCTATTTACGTTTTGTATACATTATTTTGAAGCATCAATACCCTAACTGGCTATCTAATTTCAAAACAGTCAGGGATATGAGAGGAACCAACATAAGAAAGAGTAGTAAGCTCTTTATTCAGAGAACAAACACTGTTCACGTTCTAAGATGCTCACTATTCCAGGGCCAACAATCTGGAACAATATTCCAGAACATCTTAAAAATTCATCCTCCGTCACAGCTTTCAAAAGCAAACTATATAATTTTCTTTTGGACAAAAAGTTACTGCTCACACACTAAACAAACTTCATGATTTAAAGCAATTTCTCTTAACACAAACTATGCTATATGCAAATTGATAATGCCTTCATTGATCGTCAAATTAAGGACTAATTTTTATCGTTGTAAGGAGTACAAAATAGGTGATGATGGTCACTTTCACCAAAATTTATACTGTATGTAACTTGCTATTATGGTGTTTGCTTATATACAAATAATCTACTTTAGTTTCATTATTATCACTGTTATTATAATCATTATATTCAGTACTACTATTATTGTTGATATTATCATATTATTATTATTATTATTATTATTATTATTATTATTATTATTATTATTATTATTATTATTATTATTATTATTATTATTACTATTATTATTATTATTATTATCATTATTATTATTATTATTATTATTATTATTATTACTATTATTATTATTATTATTATAATCAAGAATACTGCATGTTTACACTTGACTCAGAGACATGCTTAGTCATTGCCTACATATAAGTGTTCGTACGTTTGTATATTCTATTGAAGTTAATTCTATAAATATAATAGTTTTCACTTGCAAGTGTATGTTTCTTTTTTGCTAAACTGATTCATTATTATTAATTGTATCCCCCCTGAGGGAGGGGGTAAGAATACTTACGCCGTGTTCTCCTGTGTGTCATAAAATTCGAGTAAATGGGGTGGAGCGAAGAAACTGGGAATCATCTCTGTAATTACTTCCCACAAAAAGTCAAAGTATTTTCTTTGACTCAGCCACCCCCATTCTAAGGGGGAATATGGCTTTGGTATATGGATGGATGGATTATTATTATTATTATTATTATTATTATTATTATTATTATTATTATTATTATTATTATTATTATTATTATTATTATTATTATTATTGATTATTATTATTGTTGTTTTCTATTACAATAATGTATAACCTTTTCTCAGTTTTCCTGTTATTCATTGTAAATTAATCATTTTTATACACATCTGTCACTTCAATTTTCAATCCAATTCAATTTTCTAGGAAATCTATATGCTTTTTTTTCACTGTAGGTGTATGTATCACCCTCTTACTTATTTACTTAATACCATATCTACTTATAAGTGTACTCTTTGTTTTGTAACACAAATAAATGTTTGTTCGTTTGTTTGTTACTCAACTTTCGAGTAACAAAGAAAAAAAAATATTGATGAACTGTGAGATGTATTATTGGTTCGAATGCCGATCAGTGCAGAAATGGCATGTGTGTGTGTGTGTGTGTGTGTGTGTGTGTGTGTGTGTGTGTGTGTGTGTGTGTGTGTGTGTGTGTGTGTGTATGTGTGTGTGTGTGTGTGATTACCTAATTGCGAATACCTAATTATGCTTACGGAAAAGAGCCCAAAGCTCGTATCTTCTTGTCTCCTGATCGGTTCCATTTTGTACTTAGTGATACTTATCATACTTGTCCTTAAAACTATGGATTGAGTTAGCATTAACTACCTCCTCGCTTAGCGAATTCCAATTATCAACTACTATTGCACTAAAAAAGTACTTCCTTACATCCTGGAAAGAAGTTTTCTTACGAAGCTTCAAACTATGACCTCTAGTTCTAGTGCCAGCCATATCAAAATATCGATTCCTATCCACTCTATCATAACCATGAAGGAATTTAAAGACTGTCACCATATCCTCCCTCAATCTTCTAGATTCGAGTGATGGTAAGTCTAATTCTCTCAGCCTCTCATCAACACTGAGATTGCGTATTTCTGGCACCAGTTTCGTGGCATGTCTTCGAACTTTTTCAAGCTTAGCTATGTGCTTTTTCAAGTGCGGATTCCAAAAGGGGGTTGCATATTCAAGTTTTGCCCTCACATAGGTTACATAAATATTTCTGAACATTTCCTTGTCCGTGTGCCTGAAAGCTACCCTTGCATTCACTAAGAAAGCATATTCTGCCCTTACTATACCATTTATATGCATTTCTGGAGACAAATATCCCAGTATGTTTACTCCTAGATCTCTCTCATTCACTGTCTCTTAAAGTTGTACTCCTGCCACCAAGAAGATATGTTTGGGCGTTCTTGCACTTGCACCCATTATCATTACCTTACAGTTTGAGGCATTGAATTTCATTAGCCACTTTTCTGACCACTCATGCAGACTATTTAGAGCTTCACGAAGTTCTCTACTATTGTTCTCGTTTCTTACTTTCTTCACAATCTTTGCATCACCTGCAAACATATTCGTGAATGAATTTACAGACTCTGTAAGGCCATTTACATATACAAGGAACAAAATTGGCCCTAAAACTGAACCCTGTGGAACTCCACTACTAACTCTTCTCCATTCAGACACTGAGTGTCTTGCTCTAACCCTCTGTTCCCTTCCTTCTGAGTAAGTTTTTATTCATTCCAAAACATTTCCACCTATTCTAGCCATTGCTTGCAGCTTCCTAATAAGTCTCCCATGTGGAACAGTATCAAATGCTTTCTGGAAATCTAGGAATATGCAATCTGCCCAGCCCTCTCGTTCCTGTAAGATTTGGCTAAGCTCATCATAACATTCTAACAAGTTTGTTACTGTTGATCTACCCTCTCTGAAGCCATGTTGTCTCACTGACAAAAAGTTGAAGGATTTCAAGTGAAGAGAGATATGTTTCCTACGTAGTTTCTCCATAACTTTGCAAATTATGCTGGTCAAGGAAACTGGTGTATATTTTAGAGCCGTATCCCTCCTTCCCTTTTTGAAGATTGGTAGCATGTTCACTTGTTTCCAGCATCTTGGAATCTCCCCTGACTCCAGTGACTTTTTAAATATGATACTCAGTGCCACTAATACTGACTTTGCGCAATTTCTAAGGACATGAGGGGATGTATCATCAGGACCTGTAGCTTTATGGACATCTAACTCCATCAGTGCTTTGCATACCTCTGTGGCTTAAAGGATGATATTCTCTAATACCAGCCCTTGAGCTTTTATCTCTGCAATCTGAGGGAGTGGGGTATTTTCTACTGTAAATACTGACTGAAACTCCTTGTTCAATTCTTTGCAGATCTCTTCATCCATCTCAGTGATACTTCCATCCTCTCTCTTAAGCCTTAAAACCTGTTCTTTTACCTTCAGTTTTCCTCTGATAAATATATGTAAAAGCTTGGGATTTTGTTTAGCCTTCTTGGTGATGTCACTTTCATAGTCTCTCTTTGACTCTCTTCTTTTACTTTGGTAATCATTTCATGCTCTCATATAGGTCTGCCAGGCATTTATGTTTTTTCTCCTCCTACACCTTTTCCAGCATTTGTCTCTCCACTTCTTAGCTCTTTTACACTCATTGTCGAACCATTTCTCTCTGGCATGAATTACACCTTCTTTGGTGACACTTAGGCAGCGATCTACTATCTTATCATATTTCTCACTAAAGATGTATATTTCTTGTACAGATTTATTGTAAAATAAGGTCCTCCAGTCAATAACTGCAAAAAGCTCATTCATTTTGATGTAATCTCCTTTTGGATAGTTCCTCCTCATGTCCTCACTGCCTTTACTCTCAGGCAGAACATCTTCAATGATATACTCCATCAACAACACACAATCGTCACTCTTTCCAATTGTTGGTTCATACTCAATTTTTTTCAATATCCAACACGTCATCTGTGAATACTAGATCAAGGAGTGATGGCTCATTTCAATCCCTTGCCCTCGTTGGATCCAGTACATGTTGGTGTAGGAAATTCCCTTGTAAGCAACCTAGGAATCTTGCCCCAAATGAGTCCTCACCACTGTGTGGGTCAAGATTTATCCAATCTATCTCTTTATGATTAATATATCCCATAATCAAAATCCTACATTTTTTTCCCGTGCCATGTTAACAACTGAGCTTATGACTTCAATAGTACCTATATGACTTTCCTCAAAAACTTCTAGCCTATGTTGGTTCCTTGGTGGGTTATATACAACAGTTATTATAATGCTCTCTGACCCAGTATTTATGCGAGCAACAAGAAATTCCTTGAACTCACTTTCTAGAGCAAAATTTATTTCTTGAACATGAATCCTTTCATTTATGGGCAGTGCTATCCCTACACCATTCCTCTCAGATCTGTCAACCCTTAATATTTTGAAGCCCTTAGGAAAAACTGTGATATTGTGTATGTCATCACTCAACATAGTCTCTGTAACTGCTACTATATCTGCCTTACTGTTGTGAATCATATATTTTACTTCTACTGTCTTACCAGCTAATCCATTAGCACTTGTATATAACAATCTTCTTGTTGCCCCATCCCCTGATCTTCTGTCATTATCTTCTTTATCTCCCCTTAGTCTGGAAGAACTCTGAAATTAAAATTTTTCTTCTCTTCTTCATTTCTTTCCCCATTTAATTTTCTAGCCTCTTGCAACAAGTTTCTGATCCTTTCCATCCCTTCCTGTGTTCTGTATCGTCTAATAAACACCTCTTTGAAATCTTGAAGGTATTTTAGACTTTTTTCTCATTAATATATCTCTACATGTGTCCCCTCTCTCAAAGGTTATTTTTGTTGGTCTCTGCTTTCCCTCCCTAGAATACTTACCTAGTTGGTGAATGTTTACAATATCCTCAGGACCACAAACTAGTCCAAGTTTTCTTATCAGGTCTAAAACCCTAGTTTTATTTTCTTCAAGTCTCCCCTGCCATGTTGGCTCCTGGGATTCACTTATGCCTGAGATTACCACTGTCTTCTCTTTATCAGGTGCCTGTTTAGTTAGTGGATTTGCCCTTTCCATCACAATGTCTTTCATTTTTTTTATTACTGTTTCTTTGTAGTCAATTATATGTATGGTTTCCAATGCCACCACCTTCACAGCCTCTTTTACTACCACATTCCCCTTTAGTGCATCAGCAAAGGAAGTTTTCATGGCATCATGTTCTGTATTCAGCTCCTAAAACTCTTTTCTAAACTGATCGATGTTTTTCTTAATCTGGATATTCCAAGCTGCAATCTCTTCTCTCTCAGAAGAGAGCAGTGAATTAACATTTAATTCATTTAGGTTGTCATTCAGCTGTTTGTTGTTATCTTCTTGTTTAGAAATTATTTTCTAATTCAGTCTTGTCCCCTTCCAGCCTCTTTATTCTTTTTTCTAGTTCCTTTCTCTCCTGCCCTTGTGCTTTATTTGCTTCCTCCAACCAAACATCTTATTTCCTCTCTGAGTGTTTCATTCTCTTTCATTTCTCTATCCATACTACAAATTTTATCATCAAGGTTTATAACCATTGTCTCTAATTCCTTGACTTTCTGTTTTAATCTCCTAAGAGCTACTCCTCCTCCTGTTACATCCCCTGGAGATCCTCTTCCACTCATCCCCCAACCATTGGATGGGGGGGGTTGGGACAGAGATGGCCTAAATTTGATGTGTTCCTTTTCGCAGAGAATAGAGAGAAGAAGAAGAAAAATAAAAGAGAGAAAAGCTTCTATTTAAGCTTCACACAGAATTTCAATATCATCATATGAGTACTATTTAGTAACTCAATTTATCTCTTTTCTGGTAACACACATCCTAAGTTAAATTTGACTTTGGTGAACTGAGAGAAAAAAAAATGCAAAGCAAAAATCGACTTGAAGGAAAATTCGAATTTGTATCTGAGGAGACACCTACCTGTTTCTGCTGTATATTCTTTTTAACTGATAAATTGGTCATTTCAGAAAGAATAAAATATTAATCACTTGCTAGCCAAGGTAAGTAATTACAGGAGCAGACTTTATATTTAACTTAATTTATATAAAATAAAAATAATGAAAGAAAATGCAAAAAGAAAAAAATAAGACAGCTGTGCTACTTGGGAACTTAATTCAGTACTGTTGACAGGGGTATTTTTCGAATTTATTTAATTATTCAATTATTTCGTGGATCAAACTAACTATCAAGTGTGCATATCTATAAAAAAAAAATATTCATATATATATATATATATATATATATATATATATATATATATATATATATATATATATATATATATATATATATATATATATATATATATATATATATATATATATATATATATATATATATATATATATATATATATATATATATATATATATATATATATATATATATATATATATATATATATATATATATATATATATATATATATATATATATATATATATATATATATATATATATATATAATATATATATATATATATATATATATATATATATATATATATATATATATATATATATATATATATATATATATATATATATATATATATATATTATATATATATATATATATATATATATATATATATATATATATATATATATATATATATATATATATATATATATATATATATATATATATATATTGCAATCAGTGTGTAATATCAACCTGCAAAATCTTATATATATATATATATATATATATATATATATATATATATATATATATATATATATATATATATATATATATATATATATATATATATATATATATATATATTAGTGATGTATCGGAGCCTCCGCAGTAAAATTAATATCCGCATTACTATCCGCAACCGCAACTGCAACAGCATTTTCAGATGACAAAACCTCCGCATCCGAATCCACAATAAAAAAAAAATTTGGATGTTGCGGTCTGTATCAGTGAGAATAATCACGTGATGGGATAGCGCGCGCGCGCGCGTGATTACCTAATTGTGATTACTAATTGTGTTTCCGGGAAAGAGCCCAAAGCTCGTATCTTCCCGTCTCCTGATCGGTTCCATTTTATACTTAGTGATACTTATCATACCTGTCCTTAAAACTATGGATTGAGATAGCATTAACTACCTCCTCGCTTAGCGAATTCCAATTATCAACTACTCTTACACTAAAAAAAAAGTATTTCCTTACATCCTGCAAACAAGTTTTGTTACGAAACTTCAAACTATGACCTCTAGTTCTAGAGCCAGCCATATCAAAATATCGATCCCTATCCACTCTATCATAACCATGAAGGAATTTAAAGATTGTCACCATATCCCCCCTCACTCTTCTAGCTTCGAGTGATGGTAAGTCTAATTCCCTCAGCCTCTCATCATAACTGAGATTGCGTATTTCTGGCACCAGTTTCGTGGCATGTCTTTGAACTTTTTCAAGCTTAGCTATGTGCTTTTTCAAGTGCGGATTCCAAAAGGGGGCTGAATATTCGAGTTTTGGCCTCACATAGCTTACATAAATATTTCTGAACATTTCCTTGTCTATGTGCCTGAAGGCTACCCTTACATTTGATAAGAATGCATATGCTGCCCTTACTATGCCATTTATATGTATTTCTGGAGACAAATCTGCCAGTATGTTTACTCCTAGATCTCTCTCATTTTCTGTCTCTTGAAGTTGTACTCCAGCCACCGAGTAGTCAAGCTTGGGCCTTCTTGCACTTGTACCCATTCTCATTACCTTACATTTTGAAGTATTGAATTTCATTAGCCACTTTTCTGACCAATCATGCAGATTATTTAGATCCTCCTGAAGTTCTCTACCATTGTTCTCGTTTTTTCCTTTCTTCACAATCTTTGCATAATCTGCAAACATATTCATGAATGAATTTACAGACTCTGGTAGGTCATTTACATATACAAGGAACAAAAGTGACCTTAAAACTGAACCCTGTGGAACTCCACTACCAACTCTTCTCCATTCAGACACTGAGTGTCTTACTCTAACCCTCTGTTCCCTTCCTTCTAAGTAAGTTTTTATCCATTCCAAAACATTTCCACCTATTCTCGCCATTGAGTGCAGCTTCCTAATAAGTCTCCCATGTGGAACAGTGTCAAACGCTTTCTGGAAGTCTAGGAATATGCAATCTGCCCAGCCCTCTCTTTCCTGTAAGATTTGGCTTACCTCATCATAAAATTCTAATAAGTTTGTTACTGTTGATCTACCTGCTCTGAAGCCATGTTGCCTCACTGACAAAAAGTTGAAGGATTCCAAGTGAAGAGAGATATGTTTCCTCAGTAGTTTCTCCATAACTTTGCAAACTATGCTGGTTAAGGAAACTGGTCTATATTTCAGAGCCGTATCCCTCCTTCCCTTTTTGAAGATAGGTATCACATTTGCTTGTTTCCAGCATCTTGGAATCTCCCCCGACTCCAGTGACTCCTTAAATATGATACTTAGTGCCACTGATATTGTGTTTGCGCATTTTTTAAGCACATGAGGGGGTATGTCATCAGGACCTGTAGCTTTATGAACATCTAAATCCATCAGCGCTTTGCATACCTCTGTGGCTGTAAGGTTGATGTTCTCTAATACCGGCCCTTGAGCTTCTATCACTGCAATCTGAGGGGGTGGGGTATTTTCTACTGTAAATACTGTAAATACTGACGTGTGTGTGTGTGTGTGTGTGTGTGTGTGTGTGTGTGTGTGTGTGTGTACGTTCGTGCGTGTGTGACTGTGTGTGTGTGTGTGTTGTGTGTGAGTGCAAACGTGTGTGATTGTGTGTGTGTGTGTGTCTGTGTAGAAGGACTAGTGAGGGAGGCTGACAGTTCGCGTCAGTGAGAGAGAGAGAGAGAGAGAGAGAGAGAGAGAGAGAGAGAGAGAGAGAGAGAGAGAGAGAGAGAGAGAGAGAGAGAGAGAGAGAGAGAGAGTCGTATGGATAAGTCACTAGAGAATAATATAATTTATATTCTCACTAGAGTGCGACTGAGAGTTAGTGTGAGTGAGGGAAAAAGCAATCGTGATTAAGTGTGAAAGTAAGCAATAGAAAGTGAGAGTGAATAAGAATGACCCTGAGTCCTACGTAGTATGTACTATTACATAAATATTTAAGTGTGGCTGAAACTCGCCACTCGATTGTATATAATTAATAGTATTATATATAAATGATTATGACATGCAAAAATAAATCCGCATCCGCAACCACGGATATGGAGGAGTAAATAATCTGCAACTGTATCCGCATCCGCAAAAAAATTATATTTTTATCCACAACCGCATTTTATGCAAATAAATATCTGGCTCCGCCTACATGTTTCTCTATAATTTAGTATCCGATGCATCACTAATATATATATATATATATATATATATATATATATATATATATAATATATATTATATATATATATATATATATATATATATATAATATATATATATATATAGTATATATATATATATATATATAATATTATATATATATATATATATATATATATATAATATATATATATATATATATATATATATATATATATATATATATATATATATATATATATATATATATATATATATATATATAAATATATATATATATATATATATATATATATATATATATATATATATATATATATATATATATATATATATATATATATATATATATATATATATATATATATATATATATATATATATATATATATATATATATATATATATATATATATATATATATATATATATATATATATATATATATATATATATATATATATATATATATATATATATATATATATATATATATATATATATATATATATATATATATATATATATATATATATATATATATATATATATATATATATATATATATATATATATATATATATATATATATATATATATATATATATATATATATATATATATATATATATATATATATATATATATATATATATATATATATATATATATATATATATATATATATATATATATATATATATATATATATATATATATATATATATATATATATATATATATATATATATATATATATATATATATATATATATATATGATTATTCTAACTACGAACGTATTTAGTAACTCATATTCAGATGTAACTGTAAATATGAGTAAATAAATATACTCTTAAGCTTTGGGATAGTCCGATGCTTCTTGTTCCAGTTAATTGTATTTACAACATTAAAGTGCATCACATGATGCACAACATCAAATAATAGCCCCAACGTATTCCCTGCGTGTCGTAAGAGGTGACTAACAGTGGACGGGGCAAGGGGACTGGGAATCCCCCCTTGTATTAACCTCCTGCGAGACGTTAAAGAAGAAGGGTAGTAGAGGGGAGAATAACTTCTCCCCAAACTCTAAATTTGGGGTGTCTAAATGTGAGTGGTTGTAGTACGATAGAGAGCAAAAGATGTGAGATTGGATGTATGTTTGGTAGGAGGAGGATGGATGTATTGGCACTGTGTGAGACGAAGATGAAATGAAAAGGAGAAGTGGCATTTGGTGATGTGATAGGTAGGGTGTCTGAATGGATGGTAAATAAGGTAGTGGAATGGAAAGAAGTGTCATCTAGGCTAATGTGAGTGAGGGCTAGGATAGGTAGGGAATGTTGGGCTTTTGTTAGTTTGTATGGGTCAGGATGTGAGAGAAGTGAGGAAGAACTGGATGAATTCTGGAGTGAGTTGACTAGGTGTGTGGATGGTCTGAGTAGAAGGAACTATGTAGTTGTGTTTTGTGACTTGAATGCCAGAGTGGGTGATGAAGAGGTAGAAGGTGTTGTAGGAAAGTATGGGGTACCAGGTGGGAATGAGAGTGGTGAGAGACTGTTAGATATGTGTGTGGAGTAAGAGTTGGTGATAGGTAATAATTTTTTCAAGAAGAAATTAGTAAATAAGCATACATGGATGAGAGTGGCAAATGGAAGAGTGAAAGAAAGAGCACTGATGGATTATGTTTTGGTAGCAAAGTGCATGTTTGGTAGAGTGAAAGATGTGCATGCATTTAGGGGTGTGGCTGCTTGGATGTCTGATAATTTTTTGGTTGAAGTAAAAGTGGTAGTAGCAAATGAGTGGGGATATAGAGTGGGGGATGTAGAAGGGAAATGGTGAAGTTGGAAGAGTTGAAAAAGCCAGAGAAGAGACAGGAATATCAGGAAAGGTTGAAAGTGGAATATGACAGGGTGAGAGAAAGGAATTTGGGGAGTTAGAGGAGGATATGTGGGTTGATGAAAGAATGTTTTGTGGGACATGCAAGTAAAGTGTGTGGAAAGAGGTTTGTTGGAGGTGGCATGAGGAGGGGCAGCGAGTGGTGGAATGAAGGGGTGAAGATGAAGGTGGAAGAGAAATAGAGGGCTTTTGAGGAATGGCTGCAGTGTAACAGTAGGGAGAAGTATGAAAGATATAGGGAGAAAGATGTGGAAACCAAGTGGAAGGTAGAGGAAGAGAAGAGGTTGGCAAATGTTAGGTGGGGACAAGATTTTAGTAGGTCATATGAGGAGAATAAAAAGAAGTTTTGGAAAGAAGTGAAGAGAGTAAGGAAGGGTGGATCGGGGATGGAAGAGACGGTGAAAGATGTGAATGGACAGGTGTCAAGAGGGAACAATGCAAGGAAAAGATGGGCAGAATATTTTGAGCGCTTGCTGAATGTTGAGGAAGATAGAGAGGCAGCTATAGTGGCAGTGGGAGGTGTTCAAGTGCCAGTAATGGGAAATGAAAATGAAAGAGAGATTACAAGAGAGGAGATGAAAAGGGCATTGTATGAAGCGAAAGCAGGTAAAACACCTGGAATGGATGGTGTGAGAGCGGAGAGGTTGAAAGAAGGGTGTGTGACTGCATTGGAATGGTTAGTGAGAGTGTTTAATATCTGCTTTATGTTGTCAATGGTGCCAGTGGAATGGGTGATTGCTTGTATAGTGCCCCTATACAAAGGTAAGGGATGTGTATGAATGCAGTAATTTTAGGAGTATAAGTTTGTTGAGTGTGGTAGGAAAAGTGTATGGTAGGATATTGGTTAATTGGATTAGGGATAAGACAGAAAATGTAATGGCACAAGTGCAGAGTGGTTTAGGAGAGGTAGAAGTTGTATAGATCAGATTTTTATAGTTAGGCAGTTTTGTGAGAAATATTTAGCAAAAGGTAAGGATGTGTATTTTGCATTTTTGGATCTGGAGAAACCGTATGATAGAGTTAATAGAGAGGCAATGTGGAATGTTTTGAGGTTATATGGAATTAATGGTAAACTGTTGCATGCAGTGAAGAGTTTGTATGAGGGCAGTAGAGATTGTGTTAGGGTAAGGAATAAAGTGAGTGAGTGGTTTCCAGTGAGTGTGGGACTGAGACAGGGATGTGTGATGTCACCATAGCTGTTCAATTTGTATATTGATGGAGTCGTAAGAGAGGTGAAAGAGCGAGTGCGTGGTCGAGGTTTGAGAATGGTAGATGGGGATGATAACACGTGGGAGCTGAATCAGTTGCTGTTTGCAGATGATACAGAGGTGGTGGCAGATTCAGAGATGTTGTGTCACTTAGTGTCAGAATTTGGAATGGTGTGTGAGAGAAGGAAGTTGCGAGTGAATGTGAGAAAGAGTAAGGTTATGATGTGTACAAGAAATGCGGATGGTGCTGGATTGAATGTTATGTTGAATGAAGAGACACTTGAGGAAGTTTATCAGTTTAAGGAATTAGGCTCGGTTATAGCTGCAAAAGGTGGAGTGGAAGCTGATGTGTGTCACAGAGTGAATGAATGATATAAAGTGTTGGGTGCGTTGAAAGGAGTGATGAAGAATAGAGGGTTAGAAATGAATGTTAAGAAAGTTTTGTATGAGAAAGTGGTTGTGAGAACTGTGATGTATGGATCAGAGCTATGGGGTATGAAAGTAAGTGAGAGACGGAAACTAAATTTGTTTGAGATGAAATGCCCGAGGAGTAGAATTGGTGTATCTTGGTTGGATAGGGTTAGGAATGATGTGGTGAGAGCAAGAATGGGTGTGAGGAGAGAAATTGCAGGCAGAGTAGATATGAATGTTCTGAGATGGTTCGACCATGTGGAAAGGATGGATGATGAAAGACTGCTGAAAAAGGTGATGAATGTGAGAGTTGATGGGAGAAATGCTAGAGGGAGACCTAGGGTTGGGTGGATGGATGGAGTAAGGAGAGCCCTGAATGATAGGAGGATGGATGTATGGATCAGAGTTATGGGGTATGAAACTAAGTGAGAGACGGAAACTAAATGTGTTTGAAATAAAATGCCTGAGGAGTATGAATGTTGTATCTTGGTTGGATAGGGTTAGGAATGATGTGGTGA